>JANTPM010335008.1:0-15223 GCA_025434745.1 Erythroxylum divaricatum
TTCTTGTATCTTCTAAAAGGAAAAAAAATCTCTGAAAGCTGTTTCCCGAATTCGAAAGAGAGTACTTGGGTTCTTCCAATAACTAAAAAGTGTATTATATCTGAATCTAACTAGGATTCGAAGTGGTGGAGGAACTGGATCAGAAAAAAGAGGTGTTCTAGTTGTAAAATATCTAATGAAACTGTCGAGACCTATGTTTTTAGTAAACAATTGCCCAGGCCCGGTCACTGCGACCCCCTTTGTGAGGAGACACCCCTTCTCCCAAAGTTACGGGGCTATAGAGAGAGAGAGAGAGAGAGAGAGAGAGAGTAAAAATAGAGATCTTTTAATTTCAAATCCATCAATTCAAGATTTTGTATATTTCAAATGATATCAATATTTCTTAGATTTAATTAAATTTGCATAATTAGGATAAAGGATATTTTAAATCTAAAAATTTACTTAATTGTGTAATAATAATATGTTTAAAAATGTGTGTACTATGAAATAATTGAAAACATAATTTTTATTAATTTATTTTTTATTAAATAAATAAAGGAATATCTCTCAAAATATAATCCACATCATCTTTACTTCGTTCTTTAAGAAATTACATTTGTAATAATAAAAATCACATAACATTCAATTAATTGATATGGACACATGAACAAGGAAATATTACCATTTCTCCTCTTGTAAGAGCTATCATCAACATCTTTAATGGTTTGTTGTTGTTTTTGTCTAAGAAATAGATTTCTTGTTTATAATAGCATTAGTGATGAATGTATCACATGGTAGACATGTTGGTTTAGAGCCCTTAGTCTTATAAGAAATCCAAGTATGTTTTTGGACATAATTAAGATTAAAGTTGTAAGATTTAAGCAAGTGCTCATTATAGAGAATCTTATAGAATTCTCTTACTAAACAATTGTCACAGCAGTAGCATGATCGTTATATGGAGATATGGTATAAGATACTTAGATAATTAGCTTAGTGTAAGTAGGAGATTATTAATTTATGCCCTAAAACCAATCAGTTAGTTGTAGTTTAATGATAAAATATTTGAAAGACATTCCTTACTTTATACATATTCCAATGTATATGATAAAGTCTATGTAATAAATATGAATTGCTAATGAAATTATGATGAGAACATAATTATGACATTTATATTGCATTCATGTGTCGTCCCTACGTTGTGTTGATCTAATTACTTAGCTACATCACATTCCCAATCGGCTACTAGCTTTATTCATAACCTGAAGGCCAGCGGAATAGTTAAATCATTGAAATATATACACTTTTTTAACAAATTAATTCGCCAACCTTATCTCTTTTGCTAATCATTCTTATGAAAATGTACTTGTAAAGCCATTTAGTTGATTGACCTAAAATTATTAATGAATGTGATAACTTTCTTCGATGAATAAACTAACATCATATCCTAATTAAACTACATATTTAGCTAAAGTAACCTAGGTCACAAATTTGACAAGGTAATAAATCTTCACAACGTAAAAGACTATGTTTAAGACGAAATCTATCCCCTTAAGTTCTATCCATTGACACATCCACACAAATCATATAATGCAACCTAAACAAAATATCATACAATATGCAAAATTCACACTCAAGATAAAAATACAAAACCCTCTGTACATTTGAATAGCTCATTGTCCTGAATATGAGAACAACACAAAAACACACACAAGGCCGAAAATAAAAACCACAATATATGAAAAACATAAGAAGAAAATACTAACGAAAATGAAAAGAAAGGGCTAAAACACGGAATTGTCAAGGTGACTGAGGTAGTGATGGTGTCAGAGATGTAGACTAAATATGCTTGACACCGACCTTGGTTCCCTTTCTTATAATTGATTCAAAAGTGTCAAAGGATTAGTAATTCAAACCACTCCAAATCATTCAAAACTTATTTTAGAATTTAAAAGAAACCTAAATACACGACAATTTAAATCTAACTACTAAACATTCTAATTTAGGTTCATTAGCTTTACCTTGCATCCTTGGAAGCTCAGCCAGGATCAATTATAATTGGATTGCTTCTACCTTTCTCGTTTAACATCAATTTTTTTTTTATTATGAGTAAGCGAAAAATTGTAAGCTAATGCAAAAGGACATAATCTATAAAATTAAGGAATTCTAATAAGCTTAGTAATGTCCTTTTTGATGACAAATTGTCAACAAAATAGGGAATAATGAAACTTCCTAAATCTTCCATTGAATCTAGCAGTTTTTCTAGTAAGAGGATTAGTTGTTTGTATCCTTCCTAAGTCACCCTCTTTTCTTCTTCTTCTTACACTTCATAAATAGAGATTTCCATATGTTCTTCAACGTCTATGTCTATTTTTATCTATTATTCTTCCTTTTGTTCTTTTAAAGATTCGAACACATCAATTATCCTCAATGAATCACCCTACTTTGCATTCTTTAACACATAATTCATGTTGAATTTCACTTGGTCATTACTAATCTGAAGGATAATGTTCTCTTTATAGACATCTACTGAAGCTTTTCAATGTTCAAGTATGGTATACCAAGATATCGCAAATAATACGGGGATTTCATCCTGCTTTTCATCCTCTTTCTTCATATCTTAGTCTTCTACAAGGTAGGGTTCAGCTTGATCTCTCAATGGTTCTTCTTGATCTACCCAATTCCTAAATGTGATAGCCTGACATGGCTCTTGTTGATGTAGTTCCATGTTGCTCAGGAAATTCTCCACACTTTGCCTACAAAATTCATAGGAAAGTTGTCACATTTGAATCTTTAGGTTTTGAATAGAAAAGGGGTGATCTTTTTTTACTTGCTCAAACTTCTCTTTCAATTACTTATGGGCCTCTTCCATGTCCGTGAGCTTATCCATGATTTTGTCTAACTTGGAATCCTATAAATTGGACTCATCTTGTTGTTTTGATGTCCTATGGGAGTCCTTACATTGTTAGACCAACAAAAATCTAGGTAGTTTTACCACCCCAGAGTGTACATGTTCATATAAGGATATCAATTTTTCCCACTAAATTATGACTTACTAAAGTTCACAAGAGTTCCTTACGACATATAATATATATCCTCCATCACTGTTTTTTCCATTTTTTCTTGGAATTTAACCTTCTTGATTCCTCATAGTCATCTTATGACGTCCAAAAGATTTGCCTTCGACTTATGCCTAAAATTCCTTTTTTTTCTTAATCCTATGCTTCCCTAGTAACGAAGCCAAAAACTTAATCAAGTTCGTTGAGCTTTACAATTATATCCCTCAAATACTGTAAGTGCATGGGTCATGAATTATAGTACTTAAAGGGTTGATCTCATGAGGAGGGTGAACTAGTCTAATTCTAAGGTGTCTAAGGCTGAGAGAAATAATAAAGTGAAATTAAAAAATGAAATAAAGATGTAAACACAGGAATTTGATTGCAGGAATTCTACTAAAAAAAATTAACACAAAACAAGAATTGAAATTGAGCAACACAAAAGGTCACTATGGAAATTAGTCAAAAGAAATTACCACACTATGAGAGAGGAGATTCTACCTATCACTAATGCTAGTCTAGCTAATTATGTGTTATCAGGGTGTCAATTCTAGACTATCGTAGGGGTAATTACTTTGTCTTGAGTTATAATCTCGTTACCTAAATCATTAACCCTAATTAAATTATAGAAATTGCAATCTCTCAATTAATAAAATATCTATAATTAAAATTAGATCGGAAGCTCTCTACTAAGCTATCGGGTCACATGCAGGATCTCTCTCTTCACAAAATCCTATATGATTAATTACTTGGTTTATTGGATCACCTAACTCTTATTAATGTAAACCAATCCAACATAATCATTTTCTCTCTCTCTTGAACTTTCCAAAAATGGCAGAATGTAGAAGCTCCCTTAGGGTTACTTCCTTAAGTCTTATATAGTATTTTGAATTAGGGCAACCCTAGGGTCTTTTCCAAGTCTAAAAGGTCTAAAAATTCCCTTGAAAACTCAAGTTGGGATTACTGTCTGTGTATCTATCGTGCAGGCTAAGATTGTGGCCCATAGTGGCACAATCTTGTATGGGAATTTTTGCTTCTGTCACAATCGTAGCCTATAACGACATGATAGTGGCTACCTGCACCGGCTTTTGTCACAATCGCTTCTTGCTTTTGATCGTGGCCTCGAGTTACACCAATCCAATCATTTTTATCTTGGTCACCCTTCACTTTATTACCAAAATATGAAAAAAAAAAGAATTTAATCACAACAACCAATCAATAAAACACAAAATTGACTATATTAACATTAAATCAAAGTAAAATCTCAAAGGAAAAGTTAGAATACCATCAACAATCCAAATCCCATCATCATACAATCCATTTTAGTTTAAAACCCACCAAATCCAAGAAGTAGCAACGTCATAACCTGTTTGCTCTTCCTCTTCTTCTTCTGTCTCAACTTTTCTCTCTCTTAAATGTTCCAAGAGTGACAGAATGTAGAAGCTCCCTTGGGGTTACATCCTTAAGTCTTATAAAGTATTTCCAATTAGGACAACCTTAAGGTCATTTCTAGATCTAAAAGCTTTAAAAAATTCCTAGAAAATACAAGCCGAGACTATTGTTTGTGTATCTGTTGCGCAGGTCATGATTGTGGCCCTTAGTGGCATAATTGTGGTTGGGAGTTTTCGATTATGTCACGATCATAACTTATAACGTCATAATCGTGGCTCCCTGTGCAAGCTTCTGTCACGATCGTGGCATACTTCCCATGATCATGGCTTTTTGCTTTTGCTTTTCTCACAATCGTGGCATATTTGCCATGATTGTGGCCCTGGGTTATTTCCCCAGGTCTTCTCTGAATTTCTTATAATTTTCTTGAAATATTAATAAATACATCGAGGCACCTCATAAATATAAAATTGAATCTCAACATCATGTTCCAACCCACAAAACACTTAAAACACAAATATTTACTAACTAAAACAATTCTAACCTAAACACACACTAAACAATCAATATAATAACTAAAAACACACTAAACTACCCACAAAAACACGATGCAATCTACACCTATCAACAGCCCCACACTTAAACATTTGCTCGTCCTCAAACAAAGAAAAAAAAATCAAAATAAACATCAACAACCAAAGCACAAAACATAAAACACAAAACACGCAAATGTGATAATGTAGGAATGTTGCTAGACCTAACGAATCAAATTTAACCTCAAACACAATCCGTCAAGTTATTCTAACTTACTAACTTATGAAATCTGGGTCTAAGTACCTTAGACTAAATAAACAAACTAATCAAAATTTTGATTTTAATTATATTCACCACTATTACCTATATACACACATTGATAATTATTTGGTCAAATCAAAAGTGTAACTATCCCTAAGTAGGTTTTCATGAAAAATCAAGATACTAACAAGTTTGGTAGGTTTTATTTGAAAACATTCTTTTTGTCGATTTTTTTAATGACATGAACCTAATCTTCTTACACGAAGGCAAACATTTGAGAATAATGTCGATTTAGTTACTCAACTAGGTCATATTGTTATTAAATAGCTTGGTTGGAATGTTATTATAGACTTTTGACGAGAAGGCACACATTTGTGATGCTTGTCGATCTAGTTACTTAGCCACATCACATTCTCAACTAGTTACTAGCTCTATTCATAACCCAAAGCTAGCGGAATAATTAGTTCATTGAAATTTGGACACTTTTCTTTAAAACATTATTTTGTCTACCTTATTGCTTTTGCTAATCATTCCCATGAAAATATACTAGTAATGCCACTTAGTTGATTGGCCTAAAATTATAAATTAATGTGACAATGTCCTAGGGTGAATAAGCTAACATCGTATCCTAATTAAACTATATAGTTAGCTAAAGTAACCTAAGTCACTACTTTTACAAGATAATAAATCTTCGAAACCTAAAAGACTATGTTTATTGCTAAATCTATCCCATTACGTCCTAACCATTGACATATCCACACAAATCATATAATGTAACCTAAATAAACTACCATACAATATGTCAAATTCATACTTAATGTAAAAACACACAACCCTCCCTGAACTTAAAAATACATTATTCGAAATGTGAGATGGACACAAAAACACACATAAGGGTGGAAATAAGAACCGCAATATATGAAAAACATAAGAGGAAAATACTAAAAAAATGAAAAGAAAGGGTTAGAACACAAAATTGTCAAGGTGACTGAGGTAGTGATGGTGTCAAGGATGGAGACCCAATATGCTTGACTCCAAGTTGGGTTCCCTTTCTTATAATTGATTCAAAAGAGTGAAAAAATAAGTAATCCAAAAAGTTCCAATTCTTTCAAAACTTATTTTAGAATTTAAAACAAACCTAAGTACACAACAATTTAAATCTAACTACTAAACTTTCTAATTTAAGGTCATTAACTTGACCTTGCATCTTTTTAAGCTCAGCCAGGATCAATTATAAGTAGATTGCTTCCATCTTTCTTGTTCAACATCAATTTTGTAACCTGTGAGTAAGCTACAAATTGTATGCCAATGAAAAAGACATAATCTATAAAATTAAGGAAACCTAATAACCTTAGTAATGTCCTTTTTGATGACAAATTGTCAACAAAATAGGGAATAATGAAACTCAATGAATCTTCCATTGGATCCAATAGTTTGTCTTGTAAGAGGTTTAGTTGATCGTATCTTTCCTCAGTCGCCCTCTTCTCCTCTTCTTCTTACACTTCATGAACAAAAATTTCCATGTGTTATTCAACCTCTATGTATATTTTCATTTATTCTTTTTCCTTTTGCTCTTTTAAAGATTCGAACACATCAATTATTCTAAATGAGTCACCCTCCTTTGGATTCTTTAATACATAATTCATGTTGAATGTCACTTGTTCATTACTAATCCGAAGCATAATGTTCTCTTCATAGACATCTACTAAAACTTTTTCGATGTTCAAGATTGATATACCAAGATCTGGTGATTAATATGGGGATTTTCATCTTATTTTTCTTTCTTTTTCTTCATTCTTTGGTCTTCTACAAGGGTTCAACTTGATCTCTCGTTGTTTCTTCTAGATCTACCCGATTCCTAGATATGATAGCCTAACATGGCTCTTGTTGAAGTAGTTCCATGCTGCTTGGGAGTTTCTCCACACTTTGCTTACAAAATTCACAAGAAAGTTGTCTTATTTGAATCTGTATGTTTTGAATATAAAAGGCATAATCTTTTGTTACTTACTAAAACTTCTCTTCCAGTTGCTTATGGGCCTTTTACATGTCCGTGAGCTTATCCATGATTTTGTCTAGCTTGGAATCCCATAAATTGGACTCATCTTGTTGAAATCCTACTAGGTCTTGATGTCCTATTTGAGTCCTTACATTGTTAGATCATAGAAATCTTGGTGGCTTAACCACCCCAGAGTGTACAGGTTTATATAAGGATATCAATTTTTCCCTCTAAATTGAGCCTTACTAATGTCCGCAAAAGTTCCTTACACCCTATAATATATATCCTCCATCATTTTTCTTTCTATTTCTTATTGGCATTTAACCTTCTTCATTCCTCATAGTCGTCTTATGATGTCCAAAAGATGTGCCTTCGACTTACGCCCTAAATTCCTTTTTTTGAATTTCTTAATCATAAGACTAAAAGAATTAAACTAATCCTATGCCTCCCTGATAACAGCGCAAAAAACTTAATCATGTTCGTTGAGCTTTACAATTATATCCCTTAATACTTCAAGTGCTCGATCCCACAAGGAGGGTGAACTAGTCTAATTCTAAGGTATCTAAGGCTTAGAGAAATAATAAAGTTAAATTAAAAATGAAATAAGGATATAAACACGAGAATTTGATTGCAAGAATTTAACTCAAAAAATTAACAAAAAAAAGAATTGAATTGAGCAACACAAAAGGTTACTATGGAAATTAGCCAAGAGAATTACCATGTTATAAGATAGGGGATTGTACCTATCATTAATGCTAACCTAACTAATTATGTGTTATCGAGGTGTCAATTCTAGACTATCGTGAGCGGAATTACTCTCTCTCGAGTTATAATTCCACACCCTAAATCATTAACCCTAATTAAATTATAAAATTGTAACTAAAATTAGATCAGAAGTTCTCTACTAAACTATCAGATCTCACATGGATCTCTCTCTATATAAAAACCTATATGATTAACTACGTGGTTTACTAGATCACCTAACTCTTGTTAATCCAATCTAATCATTTTCTCACTCTTGAACTTTCCAAAAGTGGCTGAATGTAGAAGCTCCCCTAAGGTTATATCCTTAAATCTTATATAGTATTTCTAATTAGGGCGACAGTAGGGTTTTTTTTAGTATGAAAGGTGTAAAAAACCCCTCAAAAACTCAAGTCAAGATTACTCTCTATGTATCTGTCATGCCAGCTAAGATCATGGCCCTTAGTGACACGATCGTGTCTGGGAATTTTTGCCTCAGTCATGATCGTGGCCTATAACAACATGATAGTGGCTACTTGCATTAGCTTTTGTCACGATCACTCCTTTCTCTTGCTCGTGGCCTCAAGTTACTCCAATCCAATCATTCTTATTTGGGCCTCCCTCTCGTTTTGTTACAAAAATATGCAAAAATTGAAGTTAATCATAACACCCAATCAATAAAACATAAAATCAAATATATTAACTTTAAATCAAAGAATTAGAACAACGTCAACAATCCAAAACCCATCATCATACAATCCATTTCAATATAAAACCACCTAATCTAGGATGCAACAATTTTAGGACCTCTTCTTGCTCTTCTTCTTCTTCTCTCTCAACTTTTCCCTCTCTTGAACTTTCCAAGAGTGGCGGAATACAGAATGTAGAAGCATCCTTAAGGTTACATCCTTAAGTTTTATAGAGTATTTCCAATTAGGGAAACCATAAGGGCTTTTTGGGGTATGAAAGCTCTGAAAAATTCTTTGAAAATTCAAATTGGGACTATTGTTTGTGTATCTGTCGTGCAGGCCATGATTATGGCCCTTAGTGGCACAATCGTGGTTGGGAGTTTTTGATTATGTTACGATCGTAGCCTATAACAACATAATCGTGGCTCCCTACACAAGCTTCTATCACGTTCGTGGCATATTCCCCATGATCATGGCTCTTTGCTTTTGCTTCTGCCACGATTATGGTCATGGCTTATTTGCCATAATCGTGGCCCTAGGTTATTTCTCGGGTCTTCTTTGAATCTCTTCTAATTTTCCTGAAATACTGACAAACACATCAAGGCACACCATAAATATAAAATTAAATCTCAACATCATGTTCCAACCCACAAAACCCTTAAAACACAAATATTTACTAACTAAAACAATTCTAATCTAAACACACGCTAAACAATCAATTTATTAACTAAACACACACTAAACTACCCATGAAAGCACGATGCAATCTACACCTACTAATCTCCCCACACTTAAACATTTTCTTATCCCCAAACAAATAAATACAAACAAATAAACCTTAACAACCCGAAACAAAAAACACGCAAATGCGATAATGAGTCAATGTTATTAGACCTGATGAAACGAATTTAAGCTTAAACACAATCCCTCACATTATTCTAACTTGTTAACTTGTTAAATCTGTGTCTAAATACCTTAGAATAAATATACAAACTAATCAAAATTTTAATGTTAATTATATTTTCCCCTTTCACCTGCAAACACACATTGGTTAGTATTTGGTCAAATCAAAAGTGTAGTTATTCCTAAGTAGCTTTCATGAAAAATCAAGCTCCTAACATGTTTGGTAGGTTTTATTTGAAAACATTCTTTTTGTTGATTTTTTAAAGGACATGAACTTAATCTTTTTACACAAAGGCAAACATTTGTTAATAATGTCGATTATGTTACTTAACTAGGTCATATTGTTATTAAGCAGACTGGTTGGAATGCCATTATAGCCTTTTAACGTGGAGGCACACATTTGTGATACGTGTCGATCTAGTTACTCAGCCACATCACATTCCCAACTGGCTACTAGCTCTATTCATAAGCCGAAGCTGGCGGAGTAGTTAATTCATTTAAATTTATACACTTTTCTTTAACACATTATTTTGTCTACCTTATTGCTTTTACTAATAATTCTCATAAAAATATACTAGTAATGCCATTTAGTTGATTGGCCAAAAATTATAAATTAATGTTAATAAGCTAATCGTATCCTAATTAAACTACAAAGTTAGCTAAAGCAACCTAAGTCACTACTTTCACAAGCTAATAAATTATCGCAACCTAAAAGACTATGATTAAGGCAAAATATATCCCATTAAGTCCTAGCCATTGACACATCCATATAAGGTGAAATAACACATTGTCCTCAATGTGAAAAGGACACTCAAACAAACATAAGGTGAAATAAAAACCACAATATACGAAAAACATAAGAAGAAAATACTAATAAAAATGGAAAAAAAGTGTTAGAAGACGAAACTGTCAAGGTGATTAAGGTAGTGATGTTGTCAGAGTTGGAAACCCAATGAGCTTGACACCGAGCTAGGTTCCTTTTCTTAAAATCAATTCAAGAGAGTGAGAGAATTAGCAATCTAAACCATTATAAAAAATGCAAAACTTATTTTAAAATTTAAAACAAACCTAACTATATAAGAACTTAAATATAACTACTAGATGTTCTAATTTAAGGTCCTTAGCTTGACCTTGCATCCTTGGAAGCTCATCTAAGATCAATTATAAAGCTCATCCAAGATCAATTATAAGTTGCTTGCTTCCACCTTTCTCATTCAACATTAATTTTGTAGCCTGTGAGCAAGTTACAAATTGTTAGATAATGAAAAGATCATAATCTATCAAATTAAGGAAACCTAATAAGCTTAGTAATGTCCTTTTCGTCGAAAAATTGTCAACAAAATAGGGAATAACAAAACTCTTTAAAGTCTGTCTTGTAAGAGGATGAGTTGTTCCTACCCTTCCCTAGTCACCCCTTCTCCTTTTCTTCTTGCACTTCATGAGCAGAGACTTCGATGTTTTCTTCAACCTCTGTATCTGTCATATGTTTTTCTTCCTTTTTCCCTTTTAAGGATTTGAACACATCAATTTTCCTAAATTAGTCACCCTCTTTTGGATTGTTTAATACATCATTCATATTAAATTTCACTCGTCACTACTAATCCTAAGGATAATGTTCTTTTCATAAACATCTACTAAAGCTTTTTCAATGTTCAAGCATGGTATACTAAGATCTGGTGAATAGATAGGGGGTTTTCATCCTCTTTATTCATTTCTTAGTCTTTTACAAGGTGGGGTTCAACTTGATCTCTCACTAATTCTTCTAGATCTACCCTATTCCTAAGTGTGACAACCTGATATGGTTCTTATTGATGTATTTATATACTGCTCAAGAAGTTCACCAAAAAGCTGTCTCATTTGAATCTCTATGTTTTGAATAGAAGAGGCATGATCTTTTTTTACTTGCTCAAACTTCTCTTCCAGTTGCTTCTGGGCCTTTTCCATGTCTGTGAGTTTATCCATGATTTTGTCTAGCTTACTATCCCATATATTGGACTCATCTTACTAAAATCCTACTGGGTTTTGATGTCTTATAGGAGTCTTTATATTATTAGAAAAATAGAAATTTGGGTGGTTTTGGCACCTTAGAGTGTACGTGTTCATATATGGATGATAATTTTCCCCACAAAATTATGCCTCATTGAAGTCCGCCAGAGTTCCTTGCTCCCTATAACATATATCCTCCATCATTGTTTTTCCATTTCTTCTTAGCATTTAACCTTCTTTATTCCTTACAATTGCCTTATAATGTCCAAAAGATGTGCCTTTAACTTATGCCCAAACTTCCTTGTTTTTTCTAACTTCTTAATCATTAGACTAAAAGAATTAAACTAATCCTCTGCCTCGTCGGTGATAGTGCCAAAAACTTAATCTTATTCGTCGAGCTTTACAATTATAGCCCTCAAATTTCGCAAGTACATGGGCCTTGAATTGTAGTAATTGAAGGGTTGATCCCGTGAGGAGGGTGAACTAATCTAATTTTAGGGTGTCTAAGGATCAGAGAAACAATAAAGTGAAATTAAAAAATGAAATAAGAATATAAACACTAGAATTTGATTGCAGGAATTCAACTCAAGAAATTAACACAAAGCAAGAATTAAAATTGAGCAACATAAAAGGTCACTATGGAAATTAGTCTAGAGAAATTAACAAGTTATGAGAGAGGGGATTCTACCTATCATTAATGCTAACCTAGCGAATTATGTATTATTGAGGTGTCAGTTCTAAACTATCGTAAGGGGAATTACTCTCTCTTAATTTATAATTCTAGGCCCTAAATCATTAACCCTAATTAAATTATAAAAGTTGCAATCTATCAATTAACAAAAGACCCATAATTAAAATTAGATCGGAAGCTCTCTACTAGACTACCGGGTCCTACACGAGATCTCTATATGTATAAAAGTGTATATCATTAACTAAATGGTTTATTAGATCACCCAACTCTTGTTAATCTAATCCAATCATTTTTATCAAGCTCACCCTCTCAGTTTGTTACTAAAATATGCAAAAATTGAAGTTAATCACAACAACCAATCAACAAAACACAAAATCTACTGTATTAATAATAAACTAAAGTAAAATCTTAAAGGAAGAGTTAGAACATCGTCAACAATGCAAAACCCATCCTCATACAATCCATTTCCATCTTATAAGTTAAATGAATAAAAAATTAAATGGAAAGGAAATAGAGCTTATATCGAGAAGTAGCATCGAAAGACCACATAAAGCCAAAAATACCAGCGTCAGGACCTGCTTCTTCTTCCTCTTCTTCTTCTCTATCGCTTATTTTCTCTCTCTCTTGAACTTTCCAAAATTGGTAGAATGTCGAAGCTCCCTTAGGGTTACATCCTTAAGTCTTATATAGTATTTCCAATTACGGCAACACTAGCGTTTTTTCGAGATCCAAAAGGTCAAAAAAATTCCTCGAAACTTTAAGTCAAGACTGTTGGAAGTTTTTGCTTCTGCCATGATTATGACCTATAATGTCACGATCATGGCTCCCTGTATTAGCTTCTGTCACAATCTTGGAATATTCCCCACAATCATGGCTCTTTACTTTTACTCGTGACCCTAGTAATTTCCTAGGTCTTCTTCGAATTTGCTCTAATTGTCCTGAAACACTATCAAACACATCAAGGCACCTTATAAATATAAAATTGAAGCTCAACATCATATTCTAACCCACAAAACACTTAAAACACAAATATTTACTAACATTCTAACCCACAAAAACACAATACAGTCTACACCTATCACATTGTAGCAAATGAATCCATCAAAATTTCACATGATGCAAAGAAGGAGGCTTCTTCTAAACATACACCATATCCTACTATTAGCCTAGCTGAAAGTGGAGATTTCTCCAATGAACAAACCATGAGCACCTTACTAGTTCCTCAAAATAGTCCTAAAACACCTAAACTTTCACCTTGCAACTTGTAAACCCTAGAAGTTAGAATAGCCAATGAGATACAGTTCCAAACATTGAAAGGCATAGATCTCAATGGAGTAAGAAAAAAGGCTCCAAAAACAAAACTCTTTAATATGTCAATTATTGTTTGGAATGTCTAAGGTCTAAATTGCCCTAAAAAGCAAGCTACTTTAAGGGATTTTGTTTAGAGGAAAAGGCCTCTAATTGTAGGATTACTAGAAACCAAAAAAAAAAGACAATATTAGTAAGTTAAATTTGGGTTCTAGTTGGCAGATGCTTATAAACCATTCACATCATATTCTTGGTTGAATTATTGTATATTATGAGGCCGAAAAAGTGAAAGTCGTGATCCCTCATTGATTTAAGTAGATACTACACAAATATCTATTTTTTATGGCAACACTAATATCATCTCATCCATTATCTATGCTAATAATTTTTTACTCCAACGAGCAATATTATGGTCTGATTTATTAAAACTCAGCACAGACATCTAATAGCCTTGAATTTTATATGGTGACTTCAATTTTATATTGTATAGGTCTAAGGCTAATGGTAACTATAACCTTTGAAATTTTTCTGAAGATTTCAGGACCTGTGTAGATTAGCTAGATATGACATATTTGTAGTATATTAGCTGCAAATATATATGGTCCAACAAACAAAGCTCACATTGGTTCATTCAAATGAAGCTTGATTGTGCCCTAGTTAATGGCTACTAACTATCTTAGTTCCCCAATAGCAGCGCCACATTCCTTAACCCTTTTTTCTCAAATCATACCCCAATTAGGGTGGAGCATCTATTTCAATCGGTTATTAGGAAGTTCACTTTCAGGTTTAACAATCACTTGGCCAAAGAACTAGGATTTGTTGAGCTTGTAAGAAAGGATCTGAATACTATTTTCATGGGACCAAATATGTCATTTATGTCCAAAAATTGAATGAAATCAAGAAATATTAGAAATCCCTACATTCCTTCAGAGGCTCCGCTGAACAATTTGTTTCTAAAGCCAAGCAAGAGCTTATTAGAATTAGCATAGTCTTGTATTATACCATTATGATCCACAACTACTCGCTAATGAAAAATATACCCTCTCTTATCACATTTCAAAATCACAACTTATTCCTCCAAAAAAGAGCAGGAATGAATTGACTTAAAGATGGAGACAAATGCACAAAGTTCTTTTCCAACTCAATCCCAGCTTGTAGAAACAAAATAGAATCTATTCCATCTCTATTATTAACGGAGTTCAGCTTTGAAACCATCTGGAAATTATAAAAGCGATGATACTGAAATGTTGACTAAAGTTGTTGATGACAAGGAAATTGAGGAAACTCTTATATATGTGAATGGTATGAAAGCTCCAGATCTGGACAAACTCAGTGGCTATTTCTACCAAAAATCGTGGGAAATTACAAGCCCCTTTGTCAAGAAAGTAGTGAAACAATTTTCCTCTAATGGAATCTGTAACACCCAAATACCCCCTGGGAGGATACATGGATGCCACCCAAGACAGAACAACAAAACCAAACATCACACTGATATTTATTTTATTTAGAAACTCAACCCGCACACATATATTACATATCATAAATCTCAGAACAAAAATCCAAAGAATATTTACAAGCCCAAACAAAGGAAACAGAATACATTTTCAAACGGTATAAACAGACTCCTTTGGCCAGTGCAGTAGACTTGTCCCAGTCTTTAAACTCTTCGCTCTGAACCTACACGGGGCAAATC
>JANTPM010335884.1:0-15212 GCA_025434745.1 Erythroxylum divaricatum
AGAATCCTCGCCAAGTCGAACTGGTACATTTAGAATTATGGGTTCAAATTCATAATATTCCTAATGGTTTTATGTCGGAAAGAATTGCAGTGGATGTTGGTAACTATATTGGAAAACATGTGGAATTAGACTCCCGAAACTTCTTGAATATCTGGAGAGACTTCATGCGAATTAGAGTGACACTTGATATCAGAAAACCTCTAAAGTGAAAAATGTTTGTGAAGCGACCATAAGGGGACAAAGTTTGTCTGGACTTTAAATATGAAAGACTGAATACTTTCTGTTACTTCTGTGACATTGTAGGACACAGGATCAGTTTTGTCCTCTTCTATATGACCACCCACCAATTCCTCGAGAATGGTTCGCGTATGGCCCATGGTTAAAAGTGGAATCTAGACGCACAACTCAGATTGGAGATCGATGGCTACGATCGGAAAATGATATTCCGGCAGCTTTCAGTGACAATACCGCAGACGCTCCGACAATACCGGTAGCAAATCCAACGATATTTATGGACATGGAAAAGACTAATATTACGGCAGAAAATCAGGGGATTCAAATATACCCTCATCAGCAAATCAGTGGTGGATCACGGATTATTAATGACCAGAATCAATCAAATGGCGTGACAGAGGGGATTCACGAAAATGTTGCCATCTTGCTTTATATTACAACGGACACAATCACAATTCTGGATCCTAAGCGCAGACGCCTCCAAGACGCAACAACGTCTGCACATGCTGACATGGAAGAGGAATTTATCCCAAGTACCCTCGAGGCTGGGCCAAAAAATTTGACTTTGGTGGGCTTTGTTTCCGAAGCCCACCGAAGGCTATGAGTACATTAAGCTGGAATTGTCGGGGGCTTGGGAACTCCTGAATAGTCCGATCATTACAGGACATGGTGTCCAAGAAGAGAACCAATTTCATTTTCCTGATGGAAACTAAAATCACCAGAGAAAAAATTTTATCAATTAAACTTAAGTTCGACTTTAGTGGTATTTTTGCGGTTGATCCCATTGGAACCAGAGGAGGTTTGGCTTTATTGTGGAAAGAAAAGGACATGACCCAACTACTGAGCCATTCTCAAAATCATATTGATGTTGTGGTATGTATTGACGGACTTCGACGTTGGCGTTTAACGGGTTTTTATGGGTTCCCAGAGCGGTCCAACAGACGCATGGGCTGGGATTTACTTCGACAGCTTCATAATAAATCAGCTCTACCGTGGTGTGTTATCGGAGATTTCAGTGACATCATGTTTCCTTCGAAAAAGCAAGGCCATCATACTCATCCTAGAGCACTGATGGAGGGTTTTCGACAGGCGCTCGTGGACTGTCAACTATATGACTTGGGGGCTGAGGGTCCTCCATTTACTTGGGAGAATCGACGCTTTGAGGCTGATTTTGTAAGGGAACAACTGGATAGGGCGGTTGGGATAGCTAAGTGGTCGTCAACGTTTTTGATGGCAAGAGTTTACGTCTTACAAGCTACATCCTCTGATTACTTACCACTCTTTCTATCCTTGGGCATACAATGGCAGAAATATGTCCAGCGTCGTTTTCGTTTTGAAAATGTATGGATCTTAGAAGATGCCTGTCGACAGAGAATCAGTCAATGCTGGTCGTAACACTTCACCCGTCCTCTCCAAGACAGACTTCGGTCTTGTTCTGAAGAACAACAAGTATGAGCAACATCGCATAAACAAGACTTTCATCAACGGCTTACTGGGATTAAACGGCAGATGGCAAGGGTGTGTCGCTAGCCGATAATAAATAAGGAGGTGCTACGAGATCTAGAAAAGCAGTATAGTGATCTCCTCTTACAACATGAAATCTATTGGAAACAAAGATCCAAACAACACTGGCTTGTCGAAGGGGATTCTAATTCCAAATTATTTCACCTAATGGCCTCTCACAAGCATCAGAAAAATTTCATTTCAAAGCTCAAGAATACTAATGGGGAATGGATTGACTAGGATTCAGGTTTACCAAACATGCTACTGGACTTTTATCAACAACTTTTTACCTCCTATTTTGGAGATACCAATCCAATTCTAAACAATGTGGCTCGCAAGGTAACCTCTCTTTATAATGAATTACTAGTGGCTCCATATACGGAAGAGGAAGTGCACCAAGCATTATTCTCCATGCATCCAGATAAATCACCAGGGCCAGATGGTTTCAATCCGGGTTTTTTCCAAACATACTGGGATATCGTTGGGAAGGAGGTCACTCGAGAATGTCTTAACACGTTGAATGGAGATGCGCCTATGCCTGGAATGAACAGAACAAACATTATTCTTATCCCAAAGAAGAAAGTGCCGAAAATAATAGCTGACTTGAGACCTATATCATTGAGCAATGTCACCGATCGTATAGTTTGCAAAGCACTTGCCAATAGATTAAAACAGGTTTTGTCTCTAATTATCTCGGATACGCAGAGTGCTTTTATCCCAAATCGGTTGATTACTGATAACATAATTGTAGATTATGAGCTTTTTCATTCTCTTAAACGGAAAACGCAAGGTAAGATAGGTTATCTAGCATTGAAAACTGGTATGAGTAAGGCGTACGACAGAGTTGAATGGGAGTATTTGAGGCAAATTATGTTAAAACTGGGATTTACTGACATATGGGTCTCAAAGATTATGAACATCATCACATCGGTCTCTTATTTTTTCATTCGAGGTAAGGATGAATACGGGCCTTTGATTCCTAGTCGAGGATTGTGACAAGGCGACCCATTGTCTCCTTATTTGTTCATTCTATATGCGGAGGGATTGTCAACTAGCCTACAACATTTACAGGCACGAGGACACATCCATGGGACTGTAATAGCAAGAGGTGCTCCTCCGGTGTCTCATCTGTTCTTTGCTGATGACACTATCTTTTTTGTTTGGGCTACACAAGAGGAGGAAATATAATTGAAAACTATCCTACAAATATATGAGAACGCGTCTCCTTTACTCCCAATACTACGCCTACCATGAAGAATGTGATATGTCAAATTTTGGGGGTTGCGGAGATTGCAGGTCATACAAACTATTTGGGTATGCCGTCAGTCATAGGCAGAGGTAAACGCCAAATCTTTCATTATGTGGTTGAAAAGCTTACCAGGCGGCTACAAGGTTAGAAGGCTAAAATATTATTGAAAGCAGGCAAAGATATACTATTGGGGACAGTTGCACAGGCTATGCCGAACTATCTTATGTCCCTATTTTTATTACTAATGGATACTTGTAAAGAGTTGGAGAAATTGATGAATGGCTTTTTTTGGCACAATGGAGGACGAGACAATAAGGGTATACGATGGTTAAGATGGCAGAGGTTAGCCATACCAAAGATTTATGGAGGTCTGGGATATCGGGATTTGAGGCAGTTTAATCTAACTCTTTTGGCAAAACAAGGATGGCGACTTCTCAAATCCCCGGAGTCAACTGCAGCAACCATTCTTAAAGCTAGATATTTTCCCAAGACTGATTTCTTTTCAACAGAGTTAGGCAACAATCCAAGTCAAATTTAGAGAAGCATCCATCAGGCCAAAGCAATACTCATTCCCGGTTGTCGACGAAGAGTAGGTGATGGACAACAAATTCATATATGGAGGGACCTATGGTTAATGGATGACGACGACCCATATATCCAAACACCAACCAACACGCAGATACAGTTTGTAGCAGAGCTTACTAGGGATCATCGGTGGAATGAAGACAGGATCAGGGAAGTTTTTGATCGACGAGACGCTGACCTTATTCTCCAAATACCACTCAGCTTCTCAAGACGCAATGATGAGTGGATGTGGACTCTCAACACTCAAGGCGAGTACAAAGTGAAAGAAGGATATTGCATAGGCATGGAGGAAGTGAATATGGAGCTAAGAGAAGTCGGTTTTCCATGGAAGAAAATTTGGCAGATGCACGTTCCAGGTAAAATAAAACTCTTTATCTAGCGTACTTTGAAACATGCTCTCCCTTGCAGATCAAATCTTAAAAAACGACACATTGATATAGATGATGGTTGCCCATTATGCGGTAAAGCTACTGAGAATGAACACCACATATTTCTCCATTGTGACGTGGCTATTTCTGTTTGGAGTATTTATTCGGTGGACTGGCACGTGTCTCCTACGGCCACTATACATTACTGGCTTGCTTCTATTCTGACTGGTTTTCCAAAGGCACAAGCAGAGGAAATTTGCATGATTTTATGGAGTTTGTGGACCACACGCAATGAAGTTGTGTGGAAGAAAAAAACTCCGGACCCATCCAGCATTATTTGTCGAGCCACCACCACACTTTTAGAGTGGCAATCTGCTAAACACCGATACACTACTACATCCTCAACGACTCAACCATCTCAACCCAAATGGCAAGCTCCACAACCGAACCATTTTAAGTGCAATGTTGATGTGACACTTTTACCTTCTGGATTCTATGGCTTAGGAATGGTGATTCGAGATTGTAAAGGTTTCAACTATGCAGGGAAAGTGATGCTTATACCAGGTTGGAGGGATCCCTTAATTGGTGAAGCGTTGTGTTTTCGAGAAGCCCTAAGCTGGATCAAAAGCCTTCCCTTCTCTCCGATTTGTGTGGAAATAGATTGTCAAACAATTACCAAATCTATGGCATGCCCACAAAGTTGTCCTTCATATTTTTCGATGCTTATCGAGGATTGCAAAGCTCTTCTAAAAGAGCATCAGTTTATTTATACCGCTTTTGTTAAGAGATCAGCGAATCAGGTTGCTCATAAGATAGCTAGGGCGGCTGATTCTATGTCTGGTTTCGAATGGGGGGTATACCTTTTAAGCTTTTTGTATGACGTTTTATCTTTGGATATGAATAACATTCGCTGAACGCACATGACAACGTTTCAAAAAAAAAAGCTCTAGTAGACCTATCTCCTCCCTCTTCTGTTTTTCCCAGCGAAAATCTAGTAGTCTCTTTTACGTCTATTAAAATCGTTAGAAAATCGAAGGAGGATCGAATGTAATTGATGACTTTTAATCTTCCAGGGGATCAATTGTTAACTAATTGATCTTAAATTAGATGACTTCTTGATAATGATGATCACGTATTTACTTCCGCTGAGTAATAATAGTAAGGTTGGTTTGTGAGTTGTGGAGGGACTAGGGATTTCTAGAGAGAAATGAGGATAACTGAGCAGAGAAAATGATAAAGAGTAAAAACGAGATGGTTGAAGAATAACCGGTTTCGACCGGTTCATTGAAAAATCACGAGTAGAGAAAATGGTAAAGAGTAAAAGCGAGATGGTTGAAGAACAATCAGTTTTGACCAGTTCATTAAAAAATCGCTCGATTTTCCTTCAAACGGATTATTACACTAAAACGAATTGGACAACCAGTCGGTTCATACTTTTTTGGTTGAATCGGTTGGTACGGTTCAGTTTTTAAAACATTGCCTACAATTTTTTATATAATATAATCAAAGAAATGACTCTTTAAAAGTTTGATGAATATGTTATAATTAAAAATAAATATTTAAATTGATTAGAAATTTAAAGAGATTTCGAAAATAAGCTCTTTAAACTAATAGTAAACCTATGTGTTACTAGGGCCCATTTGGTAGATGATTGAAAAGCCATATATTAGATTTTTTAAGGTACTTAGCTATTTGTTAATACCCTTTGTTTGGTTAATAATTGGTGGGTTGACTTATTCAACCTAACCAGCTGAAAATCAAAAAGTTTCATAAAGGAGCGCTTTTATCCAATCAGATAATAAAAATTTGTTAGCCTGACGATTGTGCCCTTTGTTAGAGAAATGCTCTAAAGGCAATCACCTTTAACACTTATTGTACAAATCATTTTATGATTAATAAAGGCATTTTTTATTATTTCGATGTTCATACGTTTATGAATTTGATGTTGATATTAAATTGATTTAATGAAGTCCTTGATACAAAGCATAGCATGGAGGAAATCATGATGAGATCATAATAATAAGATTCCTATTATGTATAATTATATTAGTATCTAAACTTTACCTAGTCATAGGATTAATGAGATGAGATATTATTAATCCGGATAGACTAGAACATATTATATTTCTTGATTGGATTCAGTAGATCTCATAAGTTGTAGACATGAGTTGTTTAGAGTTAACATGTGGATGCTTACTAAGGGTAATTAGTACATTGGATTGACCTACTATGAGACATTTATATAGATATTCTATTCCAGTGTCAATGATAATCTCATCATAGCAATTGTGCAAGTATCCTTTGATTTGAAGTGCTCAAGGATATCTCGGATACTGATCATGTACTTTGACTCCATTTATCAATGTCTTTTAGGGGTTACCCATAGGGTAGTGACATGGTACAGTTTGATGTATTCGAAAGTAATTGAGCAGTCAATAAAGAATTCACCACTCATGATAGCAGGAGATGATACTCACAACTTCTTGTCTGGGTCATTACTTTGGAGTATCTAGACAACGTAGATATGTGTCATGAAAAGAGTCTTCAATGATACATAGAGTAATGAGATCCTATGGACAAGATCTAATATCACTTGGACTAGATGTGATGTAGCCAGTCTATTAGGAGTTGGCACTTTGACTATACTCTGAACCAAGTGAGGTACAGATGGTGAAAGGACGAATTGCATGACAACATTATATATGGAAGTATTCATAGTCAAACTACTGGCTTTCTGGTCAATTGGGAGTCAAGACATGTTATTAAATACTACTCTTGACTTACTTGAATTAAATGTAATTCAATTGGCCAACATAACCGAAAGCCTAATTGGTCACACACATAGGAGATCCGAAGGATGAGTAAAATGATCTTGAATGGTGAGTCAAGATATGAGAGAGTATTTTGGGATTGTATCATGATGCAATTGTGGTAGAAAACGTTGCATAGAATGGATTAGAAACAAGTGTTGTTGGCTGTCAATTTGTTTATTAATTTCCCAAACTTCCATTGATGCACATTATTCTTGATCATTAATTTCCTATAATTTTCATTAATGCATGCTATTTATGACCATTAACTTTCCATAACTCTCTATTAATGATGAAGGTTATGGAAGGCCAAATAGTGCAAAAAATATAGATAATTTTCGTGTATCTTGTGTAAGATACAAGTAAAAGAAAGGTTATTTTCTTATACACACTCTTTTTCTCTCTAACTCTTACAAGTGTTTTTATCTTTGCTAGCATAAAGAAATAATTCTAGCTATCTCTTAGTAAAGTTTAATCATTTTATCTTTATGTGAATTTTCATTAGAAACGGTCTACATTGATTGTTGTGGTTTACAACAATCCAACGCAGAGAAGATTGAAGAACGAAGGAGATCATTGAAAAGATATATAAACATCTTACATTTCATGTTTTTGTTTTCTATATCTATATACATACATGAGTAGATCCAATTTTTGAGGTTTTGTTTCCTTTTTTCGCTACGTATATTTGATATATATTATGTATGATATGCAAGATCGGAACCTTAGACCCTCACTAAAGAATTGAATAGATCACCAAAAGCTTAAAAACCCACCTTAATTACTGCACTTTGTGGAGTGGGTCTCTATTAGATGAAGTGAGTAAGCTCTAAAAATATGAGGAAGTATGGGTCTAACAGTAAAAACTTTGAATATTTTGTAGCATGAGTAAAAAGTAATAAAAGAACATTTGGTGCCTGGCTGGTTAATTCTATTCCATTCTATTCTTTCACTTATCAAGGAAGGTATTAGTTCTTGTACTTTCGGACTCTCTCATTTTTTATTAGTTTACTAACATATATCAGAGCATTCAATGTTTATTGTTTATAAAATATATTGGCATATATTATTTTATATTTTTAGATGTATGCAATGATTAGAAATTATATAATTTAAATAAATTACCTAACAAATAAGAAATTTGTGTTAGTATTAATAAATTCACTTTTTTTTACTTAATTGCATTATTAACTATCAGGATTGAAAATATAAATTCTTACAAGTATATTCAATAAAATATTAAGATATAATATTCATGTTCTTATAAAATTTTTTAATTCATACCCTCATAAGTCATTTTATACATAAACAACTAATTTTACTAAACATCTTTAATAAGCACTTGATATTATTCACTGGTCAAATCAATTGATATAATCAGGTATCAGCTAACCCCTAATAGAATCAACTAATAGCTAATACAATCAGCTAATTGTCAAACAAGGCCTAAATAACTTTTTAGCTAAATTTTAATTGGATTATTGTTATTGTTGTAGAAATTTAAAGAGTAAGTTCTAAGTCACATATTCATAAATCAATTGAACTAATCTCTAAACAATTAATATATAGGTATTAAATGTATAAGATAATTTGAAAAGTTAATTTAGTTTACACATTAAAATAAAATTATAACTATTGACATAAACTTGTTATACATATATATATATGTGTGTGTATATATATATATATATAATACTAAATTGAGTAAAGAAAATTAATCAAAATGTAATAAATAAGATATATTTCATTAAAAATAAAAGATAAATTTAGTATTGATAATATCCTTAAGATTTTTAAAATAATAAAGTGAATTAGTAGTAATAATAGTAGTAATAATAATAATAAATGCGTACAGATAATAAACTATTAATATATCTCTAAATATTATATTAGCATATAGCAACTCGCCCTCATTAAAGAGAAAATCAGAGAATTAATTATCATGCACCAATGCGCCTATTCTCAAGTTTCCCAAGTTAAATTTTTGCTTCACTAGATTCGGATAAAAACACAATGACCTTCGTTGTCTTTCTTGACTGACATTTGGACCTAACCATTGGCAAATATCTGTTGTACCTCGAATCTAACGGGCTAATATTAGGCTGTTATATCCATAGTTCTCTCCCGCCCCACATCACCCTCACCATGAAAATTTGAACCTAGCTGGATCCAAAGAAAACCTCATTCACGATCATGGAAGCTTGCCCCTGGGAACATCACTAGCAGATCATTGAGGACATGAAGTGATGTGAATGCTCTCCTAGCAAGAAGATCTAAATTGAAATGACTGTCTTTCCGTTGGCAAAACCTCACTAATTATAGTTTTGCCAATCCACACACTTTAATCATGAAGGACTTGACCACTGTTCGACACATTACAACCAGATCAACTTGGCTTCCCAAATCCCAACGCTGATTGCAAGATTAATTTGAAGAAGTTTCCAATGTTCAACAGAAAAGTATCTTTGTTAATTTTAAGAAATAGCTTCCAAATTTTCAACCTTGGTAAAGTTTCCAAGCTATTGACAAAGAAAACTGGCCTATTCATAGCAGACTGCATGCCACGTTAACAAGTTTCAGCATAATCTGCAAATGTACGGTAAAGTTTCATTTACTACGATGCCCGTATACATTCATCCAGCCAAGTTAAGATCATATATTGATTAAACTCTATTTACCATCAACGATAAGGAACAGAAATGTAGCCCTACGCAGAGCACTGGGAGGTTCAAACAACTAGTTCCAAGCAGGACAAAAGACCAAAGTTAAAATTAAAGCCACCAATGACAGAGGTTCGACTTCCCTTGTACGTAATCTTTACTAACAAATTTAAAAACATTATTCCATATGCAGGAGCACATCATCATCAAAACACTAAATACCCATTCATCATCATCAAAACACTAAACACCCATTATCAAACTATGATGCCTCCTCATTCCTTCTTACCAATGCCATGAGACAAATTATAGAGCCCTCGCCCCTGAAACAAAGAAAATTAAACAAAAAGGGACTCATGATGCTAGCACCTCGGATAGACTGACATCAGGATCGGAAACTGCAAATTTAGTGTAAGGGTAAATGGCAGACTTACAATAAGATAGAGAGAGGTGGCCGCCAAAGCTACAGGGATGGCTACAGAAGTAATTTTATCGTAGGGTCCTTTCAAGTAAGTGTGTCTGTGGACACTTTGGAAATACTTCTGTTTCTCCAGAAGTTTCTCTCTGGGTCGAAATGGTGGTTCTGACATCCCGTGTTGTTCGTTAAAGCCTAAACAAACATCATAAGACCGTGAAATCAAACGTCGACATGAACAAACGAATTAATCAACCCAACTCAAATAATGTGTAGAAGAGCTTACACAGAATTCCTTGGAATATGATTAAAAACATTAATTAGCTTCAAGCACGCCAATTTAGTATCGCAGAACTCAAAACAATTTCTATTCTGCTTCTGAAAATGAAACCCTTAAATATCCTAGAAGTCAAATTATTTCTCTTTCACTTTCCTCAACTTCCCCATAAAAGAAAAATGAAAAACACCATGGCCCATTTTAAAGCACAAACCAAGTGGAAAATACAATTAAGAAAAAGTGATCAGAGAAGTCGCAAATCCAAGCGAAAACGCTAATCGCCAAAATAAGAAGAGGATAAGAGGTTAAATTAGGAATTGAGAAGGAAAAGCACCTTCGAAAGAAAAAGAGCGACAGAGAGCTGCATCAACGATAAAGGCTGAGAGTGAGCTTGTACATATTTAAATGTTTATAATCAGAAGTTTCGGGACCTATACCGTACGGCCATCCCGAAAATTCGACACCGATTGATTTTTACCTTCGTGTTATCTCGTAGATATACGTGGTGTTAAAATCATAAAATGTTGTTTGAAAGATGAATACTAAGTAATGTAAAATAAATGGTTATTATATTTTTATATAATATTTTTACATAATTTAGAATTGAAAATGCATAAATACTTAAATGTTATAGTTTTAAAATAACAAAAACTTGTGATTTACGGTCAAACAATTAAAATTACGGTTACGACTTGAATAATAATTTTTATATATTTTATATTTTTGTTAATAAAAATTTAATTAATTTATTATTAATTATATAAAAATATTATTATTAATTGTTTAATAAAATTTATTATATTAAATATTATTCTATTCTATTTGATTTATATTTACAAATAATATATTTATATTTTTATATACATAGAAATATATTTATGACTTATCAAAATCATGCCAATTAAAGAATAAGTTTTTATATATTTTTCAATTTTTATTAATAAAAATTTATTATTAATTATATATAATTTATTGCTAATTATATAAAAATATTATAGTGTTATATTGGTTGTTATTAGGGTTTGATATTATGAAAAATTATTATGAATATATTAGATCGTATATATTTATTAGTTTACATTCTTATCTTAAATATCTGAGATTGGAGATTTATTATTTTTATTATTTATGATAGAATAGGTGTTACATAAAACCTTCCGTTTATATCCCTATAAAATTTTCTTCCAAAAATAATAAAACTGCGTTACCTTCTATGTCATTCAATTATAAAACTCTCAACAAAATCTTAAGTATTCACGCACACAAATGTAGGGTTTCCCATTTAGGGTTGTTAGTGGATGAATTAGATTTCGAGTACCTAAAGTTGAAGCTCAAATAAATTGGATTTAATTTATTAATTTCAAATTAAGTTGACTCAATTTTAATAAATCTTTTATAATTGATTGAATTCAAAAAATTATTAATTTTGAATCTAACTTCAAGTGCTTAAATTTAAATCTAAGTTTGGATCTGATAAAATCAAACAAAGTTATTAATTTGAAGTTAGAATAAGTTAAATTAAATTTAACTTTAGTTAACTTATTATCCTATTTCTAATGAATCAACGGAGCAAAATAATAACCTACAAAATATTGTATCAGATTGTATTACAAAATTTTAATTTATAATTGTCAGGCTATAAATCATGGATTGATACAAAATTGGAGGTCAAAATATTGAAAAGTACTGAGTCATAACTATAAATTTAAAAAAATAAAGGGTTAAATTGAAAATTATATTTTAAGTTTAAAAATATTTTTAAATAGAAAATATTTTAAATTGATAATTATTATACTTAAACATAAAATATTTTTAGATAATAGTTATTATATCAAAAAATATAATTCCTAAATTAATTTTAATAAATTGAACTAGTGTGTGAAGTTTTTAAATTTTGATTATATAAAAATTAAAAAAAAACTATTTAATAATTTTTAGAAATTATTTAGAACAAATATTAACAAATATCAATCTTATTCTGCACCAATACTAAAGTTGATAATACAATCGGCCCTATCTAATATGCTTGTTGCTGAAGTGAGTTAATCTTTAGACCAATGGATCCTTATTTTCCTCAATGAATGAGATCGGCCCATTGTCATCCGAGTATGTAACTTTGATATATAACTTCATGATGTGAGTTGATCTTTAGACCAACCAAGGGATCCTTATTTTCCTCGATGAACTACACGACCTTTGTCTCTCTTCTCAATTAAAAATTGCTTTCTTAGCATCAGAATAAAATCTCTTGCATGACAACAAAGGAATCCAACTTTTCAGATTAATGGTCGTTTTGGCCTGGGAATTCTATATTATTCTCCGCTCATATAACTGAAAGGATTTCATTTTGCTTCTGCAACTTTATAGTAGTGGTCTAGAGGATTGCTAGTGGGAATCATTTGAGTTGAGACAGAATTCACTGGAGCACAAAACAAGAAAACATCTATGATGTTACTGTATAAGAATAGATTCAAATCAGAAAAGCTTCTTGGCCTCATGAAGAAGCTCCCGAATTAAAGGCAACTAGACCCTTCCAAACTCGAAAGCACCAACTTGAAAAATCCCAGCGTTACCTTGCTTCCCTGCATCTGAATAAGATGGGAAAAGGAAAGTTCAAGGGCAAGCCGACTGGTCGTCGCCACTTCTCCTCACCCGAGGAACTACGTACTCCCCTTATCACTTCCTTTCTTCTCAAGTTGTCATCTTGCTGTTGAATCATTACACAACACCAATGTTCTGCACGAGACAGGACGCCATAACATATCTATATCACGCACATCAAACACCTTAGCATATTTGCATAAGAGTCAGTTATGTGCATGCGCATATGGATTTAGATATTACAGTGCAGTTCTTGTTTGTACTGAATTCTTGAGTTGACTTGTTTATTCAAGCAGGCTCAATCCAATGGTTGCTAGGTCAATCAGCTTTGTCATATCTAATCCTTACTCTTTGTGCTTTTCTTTTCTGATTATGATTGATCGGTGAAGTCGCATTTGAAGCTCGTTCTCGGACGTTCAAACAGGTATTGATTTTGCCATGAATTAGAGCTGCTCTTCCATTGTTTCTCTAGTCCTGTTGAACTTCCTCATTTGATGCTACACACAGTAAAGAGAAGATTCAGTGGATGATGAAAGGCTATTCTTTTCTTTTCTTTCATATCAGGAAGATGTTGTTCAAGAGAAGGAAGAAGAAGAGTCTGAAGAGGAAGTGGAAAGAGAACCTGAGGTATAACCTTTTAACTTCTTGTCGTCTCTTTCCAGTCTTCAATCTCATATTGCTGTTGAATTTGTCAGAAACGAAAAGGTATTCAGGGACTAATTCAGGTTCAGAACCCAAATACAGTGGAACGTAAGAATTTGAAGGGCCGAGATGATGTAAGTGTGTATGATTACATTCTACATGGTTTTATTAGTTTAATATCAAGTGTAAAACCTGTAATATTTCTAGTTCCAGGTTGGAAAAGCAGCAGAACCGTCAAGGCGTGAAAGGTTAGCTAAGGCTTGTTATTGCTACCTTTTCAAGCTTTCAACCACTTGTTATGGATTCTAGTATATGTACTTGCACTTGTAGAGAGGAGATAGAAAAAGCGAAAGCTCGTGAACGATACATGAGACTTCAGGAACAAGGAAAGACTGAACAAGCTAAAAAGGATTTGGGTATTACACTTGTATTGTCTATAATTGTTAATTCAACTTTTTCATTCATTGGGGGTATCTTTTTCACTTGAACTCTTGCTTAGCTTAAGATGTCTCTTGTAGAGCGCCTGGCTATGATACGACAAGAAAGGGCAGAAGCTGCAAAGAAGCGAGAAGCAGAGAATGCTGGTATGCTTTTTCTTAATCTTTAGAAATTGTAGATGATTGGGTGTGAGTATCTTTTTTCATTCTTCTTTCATGACAGCTAAAGTACAGAAGAAAATGGAAAAGAACGCAAAGAAGAAGGGAGTCTTGGTCTCCAATTAAGAATAGTCTTATTTAAAAGAGAGAATAAGAGAAGTGACTTATGGTATAATTTGACACTTCTGGTAAGCAAATTAACAAATGTATTTTCCATTTCGTATACAGAGCTAGATGACGGTGTGTAGCATCTAAAATGCTTTACTTTTCACTATTACTGCCTATTATGGCATAAGTTATAACGTGTGACAAAACTATACATGCGTACATTTGTGGGTAACACGTGGCATTTCTGTCTGTGCCACCAGGTCTTAAAAAACTTTTTGATTCATGGATCATGGTTTCTGTTTTGGGTTTATTTTCATTACGATTGGAACCAAATGTCTGACATTGATGCCAGGCCGCGAAACATTAGCCTGTTTTACATAATTCCTAACCAAGCATAGTTCTAGAACAGTGATTTGATAACAACATTACTAGCCTGAATTTAATCATGAACATAATGACAGTCAATTTTAATATATTTTGTGCGCTCATGAAAAATCGGGTTTGAAATAATGTCATGAGCTGCCGTATGGTTCACAATATAGATAAGAGTATAAGAGCATGATGATAGACAGCAAGTGGCTTCAAAAGAGCTTTGAGCCAAATAACTCACAAGTGATACTCAGCTTCACGAGAAACAGTATTTTGTTTCTTTGTCTTTCATGAGATAGAAGAATGCCCAACGTAACAAAGTAATCAGTTCAAGAACGCCTACCCAACCGACAACTGGTCCATTATGAATCACAAAAGGCATAAAGTTGGAGATCACCATTGTGCCTCAAGAAAAGTCTTTGAACTAGGTCGCCGTTCAAATAGCGAAGCACACGAATTGCGGCATCCCAATGCTCTTGACGTGGAGATTGCATAAACCGGGCTAGAATATGTACAGAATAACTGAATTCTGGACGTGTAATAGTAAGATAAATAAGTTGCCCAACAAGCCGACTAGTTGTGTTCTAAAATTCGGATCGGTCATTAAATTTGTGGTCTTATTAGTAACTGATTTGATCAATTTGACCAGTTTGACTGGTAATTCGGATCGGTCATCAAACTGGTGACCTTACTGATAGGGGTATTCAAAAAAACCCTTGAACCTATGAACCGGACCTGAACCGCATGAACCAAACCTGTAAATAAGGTTAACCGAACCTGAGTTTAGGTTCGGTT
>JANTPM010343783.1:0-15116 GCA_025434745.1 Erythroxylum divaricatum
CTAACATTCTGGCCATGTTTCCATTGTTGTTACTAACGAAAACATCACTTTCATCACAAACAATGAAGTCCAGAGCAGCCACGCGAGAGGAAAATGATGAAAATGGTGCCAACTCCTCCTTGCTAGCCAAAGTCTCTTTCGATTGAAGATTGGGAAACAGAGCTTTGAGTGGCGCTAATCTCTCCTCACCTCCATATACTTCCCCTGAAGCAACATAAACATGAACGTGACTTCCACAGCCCAATGCCCTCAACCTAAGACCTACTTCCTCTGGTGTAAGTGGGCATTGTCCGTGCCTCCGTTCTTTCTCAGGATTTCTTGCCTGCATTTCACACCGAAATAACAATCAGCTCAATCGTTTTTCCTGAACCGTTTGATTTAATGTGCACGATGCTCTCTCCTGGGGCCTCACATGTAAACTTTTCCACCTCCCCCAAATTGCACCAAGTTCTGCCATTTCTGTCTCCTCCACCGTAGTGGCATCCAGAGAACGCAAGGATATCAGGTTCAAACCTGTATGATGATTTTAGACGCATCAATGAGCTTGCCCCCTCCCTCTTCCCGCTCGGAATATTTTCCCTCCATCTCTCTTCCCACTCGGAATATTTTCCCTCCATCCCTCTTCCCGCTCGTTCCCTTTTAACCGCTCTCCCTTCGGAAATCTTCTTACATGAAGCTAACGGTATCTTTGACTTTTCTTTTCTTTTCTTTAATTTATGAAACTCCTCAGTCTTTGTTTTGTTTTTCTACATATAAGAAACACTAAAACTATATTTAAAAAATAAAAATACACTAAAGCTTTAATTTATTATTTTCAATGTGCAATCAATTTATAATTATTAAATAAAATTTTAATTTATATTTGCTCTTGATATTTTAATTTCAAAATAATGTATTCTTTCTTATAAAATTTTACCTATTTTAAATAATATATCTTAAATAAAATATATCTTTTAATAATTTTTATTAAATTTTAGGTCAAATTTTCGTTATTTTTATTCAAATCTTAAAATAACTTATTTAATTTGTTTATTATGAGTCAAATTGTATATATATAGGGTTAATAAAAAAATTCAAATTTTATTCAATTTTATAATTATAACCCAAACTTAAAAAATAGTAATTAAATATTTAAATTTTCGATTCTTTTCGATTCTAGTCTAACATTAGTATCTTCATTAATATTACTTATGTGATTTGTAGCATAAGATAAATACTCTTAATATTTATATACATCATACTTAATTAAACTAAATAAATTGTCATTTTGGGATCGAAAAACTTGATTGAAGCTTGTTGGCCAGTGATTTATTAAGGTTTTTCAATTCTAAAACAACATAGTTTAGTTTAACAATTTAATAAAACTTAATTACTTAGTTTAAACTTATATGAGCATTAAAAGAATTTGTCTTTTGTGGCAAGTCATGTCCGGGTTAAAATTAAAAGATAAAAAATTTAAGTATTTAATTATTACTTTTTTTTATAATTACAAAATTAAGTAAATTTGATTTGTGAGATTCTTTTTATTTATTTATTATTCTTACTTTTTATTTATTTATTTATAATAACAATATAACTAATTATCTCTTAATAAGATTTAAATATCAAATTTGAATATCAATCAAACCTGAAAATCTTTTAGATGAGTTTTAATTGTAATTATCAAATTTATTTATAAGGTCAATAATAGGTCAAATTAGATTTAATTTATTTTCAAATTTTAAAAATAATATAATTTATTTAAAATAAAATTTTATTACATAAAACTTTTGAACTTTAGAATCATCTAACATCACTTAGATACAAAATTTGAAAATTTAAAAAAATTAAATCCGACCTAAATTATATACTTTAAAGTTCAAACGGAATCTATCTAACCTAAACATATTTTCGTAAAGCCTAATTATAAAGATACTTAGATACCTCCTATCACAAGAGTTAATTCTTAAAAGCGATAATCATTTTTCATGAATTTTGTTTCACATTAATGCTCTTATTAGTTTCTATTTAATCAAATTTAAAGATTATATTACATTAAATTTATTAACTTAATTTGAATTGAATTGAATTAATGTATTATTATTACCAAAAAAAATTTATAATACACAAAAACACGTTTATTGTCAAGTGAGTGACGAGTGCATCTGTTCTAAATTATTGTTTAGTTTTAATATGAAAAATTCTTATATTGTATAAAAAATTTAAAAATTATGGCAAAAATAATGTGATATAGGTAAATAATAAGAATAATTGGTAGTATTTAAAACACAAAAATAAATTTCCATCTACCAATCAAGAATATTAATATTTAGAAAGCATAGAAGAGTTGGGAGCATACCTTCTTCCCGCTAACATTCTGGCCATGTTTCCATTGTTGTTACTAACGAAAACATCACTTTCATCACAAACAATGAAGTCCAGAGCAGCCACGCGAGAGGAAAATGATGAAAATGGTGCCAACTCCTCCTTGCTAGCCAAAGTCTCTTTCGATTGAAGATTGGGAAACAGAGCTTTGAGTGGCGCTAATGTCTCCTCACCTCCATATACTTCCCCTGAAGCAACATAAACATGAGCGCCACTTCCACAACCCAATGCCCTCAAGATAAGACCTACTTCCTCTGGTGTAGGTCGGCATCGTCCGTGCCTCCGTTCTTTCTCAGGATTTCTTGCCTGCATTTCACACCCAAATAACAATCAGCTCAATCATTTTTCCTGAACCGTTTCATTTAATATGCACGATGTTCTCTCCTGGGGCCTCACATGTAAACTTTTCCACCTCCCCCGAATTGCACCAAGTTCTGCCCTTTCTTTGTCTCCTCCACCGTAGTAGCATCCAGAGAACGCAAGCATATCAGGTTCAAACCTGTATGATGATTTTAGACGCATCAATGAGCTTGCCCCCTCCCTCTTGCCGCTCGGAATATTTTCCGCCCATCTCTCTTCCCGCTCGGAATACTTTCCCCCCATCCCTCTTCCCGCTCGTTCCCTTTTATCCGCTATCCCTTCGGAAATCTTCCTGTCCTTCTATCCGCTATCCCTTCGGAAATCTTCTTACACGAAGCTAACGGCATCTTTGACTTTTCTTTAATGATGAAACTCCTCAAAAGGTTTTGTTTTTCTACATGGAAGAAATACTAAAACTATATTTAAAAATAAAAATCCACTAAAGCTTTAATTTATTATTTTCAATGTGCAAACAATTTATAATTATTAAATAAAATTATAATTTATATTTGCTCTTTATATTTTAATTTCAAAATAATGTATTTTTCTTATAAAATTTTACCTATTTTAAATAATATATCTTAAATAAAATATATCTTTTAATAATTTTAGGTCAATTTTTTGTTTTTTAAGTAAAGTTTTAAAATAAATTATTCAATTTGTTTATTATGAGTCAAATTGTATATATATAGGTTTAATAAAAAAATTCAAATTTTATTCAATTTTATAATTATAACTCGAACTTAAAAATAATAATTAAATATTTAAACTTTCGAATTTTTTCAATTCTAACATTAGTATCTTCATTAATGTTGCTAATGTGATTTATCGTATAAGATAAATACCCTTAATATTTATATACATCATACTTAATTAAACTAAATAATTAAGTTTCATTAAATTATTTAACTAAATTATGTCATTTTGGGATTGAAAAACTTGAATGAAACTTGTTGGCCTAGTGATTTATCAAGGTTTTTCAATTCTAAAATGACATAGATTAGTTTAACAATTTAATAAAACTTAATTATTTAGTTTAATTAAGTCTAGCTTATATAAGCGTTAAAGGAATTGTCGTTTATGGCAAGTCATGTCTACAATGTTAACGAAGATAATCGGGTTTAAATTAAAAAAAAATTAAGTATTTAATTATTCTTTTTTGTTTGAGCCATAATTACAAAATTAAGTAAATTTTGAATTTTTTAAATAATTAGCCCTATGTGTGCGATTCTTTATTTTGTGTAGTCGAAAAATATTTCTTATTATTTATTTATTTATTTATAATGACAATATAACTAGTTATCTCTTATTTTTAAATATACTAAATAAATTATAAGTCATTATAAAATTTATGAAATTTTATAATTCAATTAATTATTTATTCAATTAAAATATTTAATATATAAATATTTTAGATTTAAATATCAAATTTGAATATTAATAAAATCTTTTAGAAGAGTTGTAATTGTAAAATTTTAAAAATAATATATTTTATTTTATTTTAAAATTTTAAAAATAATTTAATTTATTTAAAATAAAATTTTATTACATAAAAATTTTGAACTTCATAATCGTCCAACATCACTTAGATACAAATTTTGAAAATTTTAAAAATCAAATCCAACCTAAATTATATACTTCAAAGTTCAAACGAAATCTATCTAAGCTAGACTTATTTTTGTAAAGCCTAGTTATAAAGATACTTAGAAGCCTCCTATCACAAGAGTTAATTCTTAAAAGCGGTAATCATTTTTTATGAATTTTGTTTCACATTAATGCTCTTATTAATTTCCATTTAATCAAATTTAAAGATAATATTACATTAAATTTATTAATTTAATTTTAATTAAATTAAGTTAATGTATTATTATTACCAAATTTTTCATAATACACAAAAGCATGTTTATTGCCAAGTGAGGGAGGGTTGCATCTGTTCTGAATTATTGTTTAATTTTAATATGAAGAATTCTTATATTGTATAAAAATTTTAAAAATTATGGCAGAAATAATGTGATACAGGTAAATAATAAGAATAATTGATAGTTTTTAAAACACAAAAATGAATTTCCATCTACCAATCAAGAATCTTAATATTTAGAAAGCATAGAAGAATTAGGAGCATACCTTCTTCCCACTAACATTTTGGCCATGTTTCCATTGTTGTTACTAATGAAAACATCACTTTCATCACAAACAATGAAGTCCAGAGCAACCATGCGAGGGAAAATGATGAAAATGGTGCCAGCTCCTCTTTGCTAGACAAAGTCTCTTTCGATTGAAGATTGGGAAATAGAGCTTTGAGTGGCACCAATGTCTCCTTGGTAATACGCGGTGTGAGCCTTATTAAATATCCTGGATCTACGTGAAAGGATAAAAAACGAAGACAATGCGAAATATCTAGATTTCGGTTCTATCTCTGATCCAATGCTGATTCCGAGTTTCAAATGTCTCCAAATCTCTCTAGAACTTTAGTGGAAATGCTCACTGAGACACGGGCTAGGCCTTTCTGCAGTTTCTTCAAAACATGAGCTCTCTTAACAGGTCAGAGAATTCTTATGCTCGTGAATGATGCATGAGCAACTGCAGGAGACCTTAACCTTTATATAGCTTCTATATCGGACTTCTCTATCACAAGGCCAATATGGACCCAGTCCACATTAATTGGGACTCATTTTCTACCCGAACTTTGACCCATTAATCCAGATCATTTATTGGGTCACTTTATTATATTTATCTAGAACAAATGGTGCAATTTAATCGATAATTTATTTGAAAACCAAATTTTCAATTAATGTTGTCCAACTTTATGAGACATGGATAAAATTATCCCTAAAGACAAAAATATAACAATCTCCCCTTTAGACAAGCATTAAATTGCAGTTGACTCTAGTTTAAAAATAGCTTAAAAACTCGGTTAAGCCGCGTTACTACATTAGTCGACTAAGTTTTAAAAACAAAAAATTTGATCTAAAGATAACAAAAGTCCATCATTTTGTCCTACAAGACTTTCGATACCGAAAAGCATAAGATGCATGTGTCCTGTGTGACACAGATTCAATACAATCACGAATACTTAATACCTCACTAACATAAATGGGAAAATGGAGTGTGGTAAACTATGATGATACCTTTATGATCTAAATTGTATCATTTTCGTTTGTAGGTCTCGATTTCTCCAACTTTATGCTAAACTGCATTAGAGAAATCCTATTTTCTCCCACTGAATGCTAAACAGCGTTAGAGAAAACCTTTATATTTTCCAACTGAATGCTAAACTACATTAGAGAATCTTTATGGGATTAAAAAATTATATCCCCCTATGTTATGTCAAACTTTATAAATATCTATGCTAAATTGTATGTGTCTAAATGACATAGGCACAAGATCAATCTGTATATATGCCCAATGACCTTCAAATGCTTAAGATCAACATAAATCTTAAGACTTTCATACATATTATGACAATGTGTGATGACACGTAATATTGAGGATAAATGATGATCATCTTTGTCAATGAATCATCATACTATCATAATACTTTAAAATGTACAAATGTACATGGAGCAAATATAACGATCCCCTTTAACTAACAGTGTCTAAGGACGTCAAAATACCCATACTGTATACTTATGTCACAAACACAAGTGGGTGAGGTCCTTTAGTTAAAGGATCGACTCACTGTTCCTCAGCCTTTAAATGCTTCAAACCTTAATATCACCTTTTCATATCAATACCTTTATGACCAAATAATTGATCTTTAAATGTTATGAACCTGTGATATTCTTCGTTATTATTAAACAACACTGTAAAAAGAATACCACAGTAAAATTAAATGAGTTTAGCCACTAAATGGACCACAGACCACTCAGAAATCAAATTTATGAGTTAAACCATCTATGAAGCAGCCCCTTAGCATGCACTCTGCATGCATAGTCGAGGAAGTTACACATGTCTCTTTGACACACTTCTACGTCATTGTACCATTTGCAAACTTGAACTGTAACCTTAAGTGAACTTTCGATCATCCGAATATATAGCTAACTTTAAATCTGAATTCTCTATGAGGTTTGGTCTGTTGACTTTTCTATATGTCAACATATAATCCTTGATTCTTCAAGTATCTCAATGCTCGCTAGACTGCATTCCAAAAGTGTATAACTGGATTAACCAAATATTGACCAAACAGTCAAACATTGAATACAATGCCCTATCTAGTATATAGCTGAGCATACATCAGGCTATCCACCGTACTAGAGAATGAAACATTCTTCAAAATATCTCTCTTTACCTTATTCTTTAAGTACTGTACCAAAGATTATCTCTCATTGTGAGAGATAGATGTTATGACAGGTTTACTGTCAACTGTATCAAAGCTTTGTAATACATACTCAATGTATGCATTCTTTGAGAGGTCTAATGAGTGTTGAGATATGTCCTGGTGAATTTGAATACCTAGGACAGAAGATGCTATACTAAAGTCCTTTTTATCAAGGTTGTTGACCAAAAATTGCTTATCTTCATACAACATGGTCAAGTAACTTGATGTGAGCAATTTATCATCCTTATGCAGTAATAAGAAGATCATTTTGCTCACCTTAACTTCATAGTATAGGCATATTTTTGGCTTTATTTTTCAAGAAGCTAGAAGAGGTCATAACCTCACCAAAGTAAGGTATCACTTTTAGGAGGTTTATTGTAAACCATATATTGATCTGCATAACTCGCAAAACATGTCAGTACTGTCTGGATCCTGGGACCCTACAAATTATACCATATAGACTACTTTATAAAGGTCTTTATTCAGAAAGGTGGTTTTGACAACCATTTGATGTAACTCTATATCATCATAAGCTACAATTGCTTTTATCACTCAAAATGTATCCTACTAGGATACAAGAGAAAAGGTAACACAAAGTCAACCTTTTTTCCCTCAGTGACCCTTTAGGCAATTGAGTGAGCCCATAAATCGTTAAACTTTATCTTGAAATCCTTTAGGTCCAAAACTTTATTTACAACTGACAAACTTGTAGTTTTTGATGCAAATCAACTAGCTCATAGATCTTACTATACTTCATGGCTTGCATCTCGTCATTCATCACATCCTACCATTCGTATTGGGTCCAGAAACAGCTTTTGTAAAAGTAACTATTAGGGTCTTAGTTTGCTTTTTAAAAAGATTAATTGTTACAAATTGGGATGTATTTTGCATTGGGGAGATAAAGTGGAATTACAAGAGTGCAAATTTTGTGGTCAATCTAAGTTCAACCCTAGAAAGCATTATATGAAATAGAAATTAGTACTCTAGAAGTGGATGTATTATTTCTCGCTAATTCTGACACTTTAAAGATTATATGCTTCTGATGTTACTGCATCTAATAAGACAACATAATGAACACGAATAGGAAGATTGAATAATGAGTCATCTATTAGATGCGTTGACATGGAAACATTTCAATGACACCTATCTTGAGTTTGTAGCTGAAAGTCGAAATGTTATGTTGGGATTGTCGACGGATGGATTTCAACCTTTTGGTCAATCCAGCTAGCAATATTCATCATGACCAATCATAATTACTCCTTATAATTTACTTCCATGGATGTGTATGAAAGACACATATATGTTCTTAACAGTGATTATGCCAGGGCCTACAAATTTGAAGAATAAAATTGATATATTCTTATAACCATTGATATCTAAATTGTAGCATCTTTGAGAATATGGTGTTTAAACATATGATGTCTCTAAAACAGAATTTTATGTTGAGAGCAACTTTGATGTGGACTATTAGTGATTTTTTGGCATATGCCATGTTATCTGGATGGAGCACATCAAAAAAATTGGCTTGTTAACAGAGGAAGAAATTGAAGCTACCCATAGTTACATTTTATTAAATTGTCAAGAGGTTTAACCTTTTGTACAATAAGTTGAAAAGGATTATTTAGGTTTTGAAATTTTGTGTTGTTCATAATTGAAATATATAACAATATTTTCCTAAACCTTAAATTTTAATCCTAAATACTAAATCCTAAATCCTAAATCCTAATAACTAAAACCTATAACCTAAACCTTAAACTTTAATCTTAAACACTAAACCCTAAATCCTAATATCTAAGACCTAAAACCTATAACCTACAACCTACATTCTAAACCTAAATCTAAACCTTAAATTTTAATCCAATTTTTCTGGAGAAAATAAAAATATATTAATAAAAAGGAAGGTTCAATACAAAAAGAGGCCAAAGGAGGCATTCAAAAACTATATACAAAGGAGTCACAGGAGGCCCTCAAATATAATAAAAAAACAAAGCTAAGTGGGAAGTTTTCAGATATGCCTCTGAAGATCAGGTATCTGAAAACGAGACTTAAAGCCTAGAAGCCAAGAAAGGATAAGCTCGATGATGTCCTCGATAATGTCCTGGGGTGACTGATGTCATCTGCAGAAGATATGATTATTTCTCTCGTACCAAAAAAAAATAGTGGCAGAGAGAACTAAACGTGATAATATATGTCTGAAATCCTTCCACCGACGAAGGTTTGTGGAAGCCCACTAGAGAAGGAGAAACCAATCGAAGGCCAAGCAGTGTGGGTCTCCATTGAGAGGGAACCCCAGACTAGAGCAGAAAATTGCACTGAAAAAATAGATGATCATATCTCTCTGTAGAGGAGCCACGTAGCACATAAGTCAAAGAAGACAGAACACTAAAAAATTGGAGTCTATCTATAGGCCAAATGCGCCCTTGTGACGCTAACCAGAGGATAAAGGAGTGTCGCAGAATATGCTCTAAAATTCACAATAGATGATGGATCAGATCCACTAGTCATCGAGGTTGGAGAAGGTTCCCTGCAAAGGCGGCATAAAAAAATCCTGATGAATGGCCTTTCCAAATCTAACTATCAGAATGATAGACCCGAGGTCTAAATCAGATGGAGTCTCAAACCTATCGCAACTCACTGTTCCCCTTAGGAAAAGTCCATTTAGTAGAATGTATAATCTCTGAAACCCTGGCATCCTAAGAGAGCGCAGTAGAAGAGAGAACTTGGAATGAAAATTAATCACACAAAGGCCCCCTTAATCCGATAACCAGTAATCCTGCCATATGGAGGTATCTCGCTCATCACTAATATAAGCAACAATAAGCCTTCTACATCACTCTCTGCTTAACAAAATCTTCCACCAAAACCTACGATGAGCTCGACGTGACTCGAATATGCCAAACAGATCTACCCCTTAACAAAACAGTACGTACCCATATGGTCCATGTAGAAAATCTATCTGTGAATAATCGCCACACATACTTAAGAGTGGTAGCCTTATTTTAGTCTCCGGCCCTCTTGAATCCCAAACCCCCCTCCTGCATCAGAAAACAGACTGACTCCTATGCCACCTTAGCTCCGGTGTGGGACAATAAAGTACCTCTCTAGAGAAAAGCTGAAAAAAATTATGGGCCCCCACTCTTGCAAGACCCGAACCTAACATCGATGGGTGATATCTGAATTCGTGCCCCGCGAGAGTGGCATGCTAGAGTACTCAATCAGTCAAAGCTCGGTATAAATTTTTTTAATTTGAGCTCACATTCAATCATAAACATTTTCAATTAACACAAAACCATCAACAAAATTTTCAATGGCCATTTGGCCCTTTCGCAATTATAAAATGCTTGAGACATTTCGAAAAACCAAGTTATACAATAAGTTGCGAAAAATACAATTCAATACAAACATAAAGAAATGTAATGCAAACGCAAACTGATCCCGACCTCTGTCTTTCACTTGAATGATCCCGACCTCTGTCCTTCACTTGAATGTTGTAAGTATACTCCCATTGGCCTAACGGGATATTCTTCTAAGCTTGAAAAATATTTACAAATTTTGAATGAGCTTTGAGAACTCAATGAGTGATCGTCATCAACGGCTCACCCAATCACGTAACACATAATTCACATTTTACATTCAATGGATATCGATCTTATAATGCTATATGCATGAGACTCACATTCGCTTTTATTGTTGTGATCGAGTGCCTATCACATACACTTATATAAATACTAAACCATAGGGCTCAGTTAGAACAAAATCACTAGCCCATTGGGCTCAGTTGAAACAAAATCACGAAGCATAGCTTTATGTGCAGAATCAAAAATCACATAGCAAGGCTCTATGTGGAAGCGCTTTATATTGGCAACGCAAGTCACAACGCCCTTATCTGAACATGTATTTTATGAAATGCATCAATCACATTTGCACATATCATCGGACCGTAGTCCGACATTCAACATTAAGTTGAGAATCACATTTCATTCATAGGCAAATACACATTCAAAAACACAATTGTCATCCGATCGTGGTCCAACATTTAGAAATCATATTATGCACACTTATTTCATCCCATTCACATACAAGTAGTACTTCAATATCTCAACCCACATCACAATCATCGGACCTTCTGTCCAGAAATCAACACATCATTCACATTAAGAACATCATCCAATAGTCAATTAATACCAAATTCAAACAAAACAAACAATAAAATGAAAATATCTAGGTCTAGTCACAGTACACTCCAGATTAACACTAGCTTCATTGATCTGGAGACATTTGAATGCAGATGTTTATCTTGTACATCAATATGCCAACACACGATGCACGCACATTAGTGATGGCACACTTATAATCATTCCTTTATGCACAAGTGTATATATAAAAATATATATCATGCATGTTCATGACAATCCCAGGTATATTTTCCTTATTTTCATCACATTATCAGTCTTATATCAGAACTCATCTAAGTATACTTCATATTTAGGTTTATGTCTCACTAAAATTATTGAAATCATAATTTATTACTCATTTGGATTCTCATAGATCCAGATATAATCAAAACACTGAAGTATGTTCAATAGAAAAATCCCAGTTCATATAATTTAAGAGCACGCTCACTATACCCGTCCCACGTTTCTCACTCAACCTTACTTAATTCATTTCAGATGGTTATGATTTTTTGGTGGAGATGTAAGGTAATGTCTTACGAGTCTAATGACTAAAAAATCAATTCATTTGGGTGTCTAAAGAAGAAGTTATGGCCAGGTGAAGAAAAACAAAAGAAGCAAAAACTAGAAGAAACAAAACATAGAAGGAACAAAACCCAAAAGGAACAAAGCACAGAAGGAATAAAATTCAGAAGAAGCGAAACTCATAAGGAACCAAAATACAGAAGAAATAAAACTCAGAAGAAGCGAAACTCAGAAGGAACTAAAACACAGAAGGAATAAAACACATAAGGAATTCATGAACAATAACACAAAAGAAGTTCATGAACACTAACACAGAAGGAGTTCATAAATAGTAACACAGAAGAAGCGAAACTCAGAAGAAACAAAATACAGAAAAAGATGACATCATACAGAAGAAGATGATGTTATCACAGAAAAACAAAATACAGACGATACAAAACGCAGAAGGAGATGACGTCATCACAAAGAAAACTTAGAAAGAGATGACGTCATCACAGAAGAAGCAAAACACAAACGATAGCAAAACACAGACGATACAAAACACAGAAGGAGATGACATCATCACAAAGCAAACCCAGAAGAAGATGATATCATCACAGAAGCAAAACACAGATGATAACAAAATACAGATGATACAAAACACAAAAGGAAATGACATCATCATAAAAAAACCTAGAAGGAGATGACGTCATCATAGAACAAGTAAAACACAGACGATAGCAAAACACAAACGATACAAAACACATCAAGAGATGATGTCATCACAAAGAAAACCTAGAAGGAGATGACGTCATCACAGAAAAAGCAAATTTCACTTTTGAACATCTTCCCATATAAAGACCCTGACTTTTAGCTCAGATGTCCATAGTATTCATACAGTATACTGTTGGGAAGATGAAAAGGAAGATTGGTACAAAAGTTTTACTGAAACTTCAGATCAAGCTATTACTATTTCAACTCCAACTTCACTTTTACATCACCAAATCTCTAAAAATCTTTCAAAAACTAATTTAACACTATAACTAAATTTATTTCCTCCTGTCCACCCAGTATTTATGAATATACACTTAAATGTCACTTTCTATGCAGATGGCAGTAACTCATCAACTTTCTTTCATAAATCACCAACTCTAAAGGATTTATTCACTACTTACCTGTTGAAAGCTCCAAAATCTTCAAGTCCTAAACTCCATACAATTTATGTACTTCACTGAAGATAATAATCAGCTTCTGGTTTTTCTTAAGGTAAAAGACACTAATAGTAAAGTGAGTTTGGTATAGGAAGAAAAAGCATATGAATCTCTTAGAAGGGGTTCGATGAGAAACTCTATGTATAGGAAGAAAATTTGGAGATCATCCCCATGAGAAATGAAATTAGTCATATAACTTAACCTTTCAACTTTCAGAAAACAGTAGCCTACTTATAGCAAAAGTACACAGCCTAAGAGATATTTGTCACTTCCCTCACATCAAACTCTAACATAGTTTTTTTTGAACTAACTCTCTTAAACCCCATCTTTACAGTTCAACTATCTCTAAATCTTTATTTGATGTCTCTTTCTTATTTTCTATAATTTTCCAGAATTTATGCCTAAATTCACCAAAATTCACAAATACAATATTCTTACTGTTTAATAAAATTTTCCATATAAATAAAATTCAAAATTATAAAAAAAACCAAAAAATCACAACACAATCAAATTATACCCGGAATTATTCATGAATGCATGTACAATCATTTTCATGTATGCAAAAATCTACTATTCACATATATGTGCATATCAGGAAATGCATGAGCATGAAACATGTTTCCCATTTCCTCCGTAATCTTCACATTTACAATTTTAGCTTTAATATGGGTAACGGGATGTTATAAAAATGCTCTCAATACAACGAGTAATGTTAGCAGGCAGAATGAAATACGATGAGTAATGTTAGTAGGCAAAATGACAATGCTTGACCAGTATACCTGTATGGAGAAAAGCACAAATCTGATCAGCTACAAATGACCCGCATAGGTAAGGAATGCTGAAGTCTACAACCGAATCTAAGAAAGAACATTCTCTACTAAAGGAAGACAATTTGAGTGTGCCAGTCATGTAGTGATAAGAGGGGCGCATAGATAACGAATCAGAAGGGAAACAATCTAAAACCCAAGTACATTTTGTAAAGAAAAAACCTTAAACTCTAAGATCCCTAAGAAGAAAACTCAACTCTTATCCAAGTTTATAATCAATCCTGTAACCCTCTCAAAATCTGCCAAAGCCTGTCGGATAATCTTAAAAGAAGCTAAATCTGCTCGACTGCATCATATACAGCCCTAGATTCCAACATAAAAGGCACTTACCAAAAGTTTTAAAGTTGTTGGATTACATTTTTCAAAGATGGCCATTGCTAGGCACTGGTAGAAACCAATCCCCTTTCAAAGACAAGACCAAGTCGAAGGCGTACTTAAATCATCTTCAACGATCATAGTTGCTTATGTATGATGCTATGTGTCAAAATGACAAAGAAAAGAGCCACTAACATACTATAAACTAACTTAGATAAGTGTTATCCCTCGATCAATGACAACTTAAGAATATCAGGCAGAATCCTCACATCTTTTAGATAGATTTTTGGTAATCGTGCTTACAACACCTACAGGTATGCTTACAACATCTCCAGTTGTGCTCGATTTTGCAAAATCCAAAAAGAAATCAAAATTTATAAACTTCAAAATGTAGATATTATACCAAGTTTAAGCATGCATTACGAGAAATAAGGTAAAAGATATTAATTAGTCAAGAAAGCACTGCAACATGCTTTTAAAAAAGTGAACATAACAAATACAACCAAATCATAAACCTTAAACTTAAACACTAAATATTAAATCCTAAAACCTAAAATCTAAACTTTAAACTCTAAATCCTAAATGTTAAACTTTGAACCATGGTCCCAAATCCTAAATCCTAACACTTACGACCCATAACCTAAACCTTAAATGTAACATCCCACCCTCAACGGGAAGGCTAGAATAGTAATTTGGCATAAGATGAGAGTGATTGGGCTTCATTAGAACTGTTCATGCATACTAGTATTGGTACATCGTGAATTTTGTGCACATGAAATAACTGTACATGCATACATGACATTCTCGGTTTTAGTGCCTAATGTAGTTTTACTATGATTAACGTGGTTCTTATGTTTGAAAAATTATTCTGAGTGCGCCATTGAGTGTTTTATATTTTAAGGGATTTTTAGAAATTTTCTGGAATTTTCCGAAGAAAATTTTCGGACCGAAAAAATCGCCAAGTGGCCAACCGGTTGATTTTCGGTAGCGAAAATTTCTATCCAATGGCACTGTAATATTGGGTATATTATTTTGGGATTGAAAT
>JANTPM010347907.1:0-15059 GCA_025434745.1 Erythroxylum divaricatum
ACAGATGACAAAGACTTGGGAGAAGCCGAAGGAAGAAGACGATGTGCGACCTAGACGTGAATAGGTTTCGACGTTTCGTCTAAAACAGGGTTATTTTTAGAATTTTCTGCTTCTAGTCCCATGCATTTTCGTCTCCGGCCCGCACTTTTGGAATGGACTGAAATTTCAGTCCGTGTCCACTGCGGACGGTCCACAAATTCTTGAAGACACCAACCAAACAGTGTTTTGGACAGTACTTTTTTGTCTTTGTCCACTGTCCTCACCCTTGAGGACAGTAACCAAACACTGGGTTAGGGATGGCAATCCCGGCTTGGGCCACAGGCCGACCATGGTCGGCCTCTCACTTTTTTCGAAATGACATTATTTTAATTAAAATGATATTGTTTTGATATTTTAAAAAAAATAATGGACAGGTCGGCCCATCTTGGCCTGTCCCTGGCCTAACCTGATCCATTGTCATCCTTAAAAAGACTACTGTACATGAGATTATGAGAAAAGAAATGATACTAATAGTAACTTAATCTTCAAAACTAAAAATATGAAAAATGATCATACATATAAATCTAGTGGCTTACTTTTTTTAGACTATTACTAATTAGTTTTCAGATGAAACTCGATTGAGCTTGTATGTTCTCAATTTATTTAGACTCAATCATACAAAATTTAACATAGTATCAAGGCATATTGTTGTTGGGTCAATTGTTGCCACTTCGATAATAAATTGTGTCAAGTGTTAGGCCTTAAAATAACTCATATATGAGGGGGTGTGTTGAAATATAAATGAGAGTTTGTCTCACATATAAATAATATATAGTCTTAAGCGTAGATATAAGCCTAATGAGTTACTACTCCTATTATCAATTAGTTTTGGAATAAAAATTAATTACTTTACGAAAATTGACCTACTAATTAATCATAAATTGTAAAGTTGGTTAATTCAAGGTTTTTACGGTTAAATCGACTAAACTAGTTCAGTTTGATAATAGTTTTTTTTCTAATGTTGATTGTTGATTTAAGTTACTTTTTATATGAAATTCTCATTTAAATCAGTAATATATGATTATAAACAAATCAACAAAAAAAACAAACTAAAAAATGATTTATTCTTGGACCTATGAGATATTTTTATTTTCAATTTTTGTTTCTTATTTTTATTTAATGCCCTAATCAAATTTTCAAATTATTTAGAAAGACTTAAGAATGATTTTTATAATTACCATGGTTGATATCACTAAATAATTTATACACACGTTAAATTCATTTGTTATCTTATATTTTAAATAATACTAATTATGATGATTATAAAAAATTATCAAATCAATTTAAACTAAAAATTTTAAATTATAGTTAATCCAAAATCGAGTAAATTCAAATATTATTTATTGAGTTAAATCAGACCCGAACTAATTTACCATTTATTTATTTATTTATTTGATTACATTAGGTATCCTGGCTTATCCAGACTAATCCTAAGCTCCTACGACCCCACCCCAAGAGCCTAGAGGATGTAAATCTGGAACCCCAAGATCCCTCAGGTTCCTACGTAGCCTGTACACTTCTGCACACAAGGAGTCTTTACACACTCTAGACTGTTCAACTGATGATTGATCACTGGCTCCCCTCTGCTCAGCATCAGGTTCCCATCAACCCCCAGGTTCCCTAGCAGCTCCAACTCCCACACTGCCACTGGAAGCGAGGCGTCCGTAATTGATCCGATTAAGAAGCTTTACCCAAGGGGCTAGAGGATCATTAATAGGAAAATGCCTATTTCCCCTCCTTTGGCGTGACTCGAACTCAAGACCTCCTTGGAGAGGAGAGCCTTAAGTGAGGAATCTGGACCAATTGATCCACCCCTCGTTTGTATTGAATGTAAAGTTAACAAAGTTCACCTGACTCGCCCTAACCTTTCCAAACTTGAAGCCAATAAATTCGATTTGACTTGATCAGACTTCAAGATAAACTAGAGTTGTTCTAAATTTTGAATATCTTAATATTCAAAATTAAAAACATAAAAGTTGATCATACATAGAAGAATAACAAGTTACTTTTCCTATTACTAATTAGTTTTGGGATGAAACTCAATTAAGCTTGTATGTGCTCAATTTATTTGGGTTCAATCTTACAAAATTTAACATGATATCAAGTCAAGTTATTGTTGGGTCAATTGTTACCATTTCAATGATAAATTATGTCAAGTATTAGGCCTTAAATTAGCCTATACGTAAGGGGAGCGTGTTGAAATATATATGAGAGTTTGTCTAATATAGAAATAATACATAGTCTTGAGCATGTATATAAGTCTAGTGAGTTACTACTTTTATTATCGGTTAGTTTTGAAATGAAAATTAATTAGTTTACGAAAGCTGACCGACTAATTAATCATAAATTGATAAAATTGGTCAGTTCAAGATTTTTACGATTGAACCGACCAAAATAACTTAATTTGTTAATAATTGTTGTTTCTAATGTTGATTTCAGTTACTTTTTATATGAAATTCTCATTTAAATCAGTAATATATGATTATAACCAAGTAAACCAAAAAAAGCTAACTATAAAATGATATATTCTTGGACCTATGAGCTTTTTTTTTAATTTTTGTTTCTTATTTTTATGTAATGCCCTACTCAAATTTTCAAATTATTAAGAAAGAGGTAAGAATGATTTTTATAATTATCATGGTTGATATTACTAAAATAATTTATACACACTTTAAATTCATTTTTATCTTATATTTTAAATAATACTAATAATGATGATTATAAAAAATTATCAAATCAATTTAAACTAAAATTTTAAATTAGAGTCAATCCAAATATTTTTTAAAAATATTTTTATTTTAAAAAATAAAAACAAAAAGAAAAAATTGCATAAATGTACGGGCGTGCATTGCTCGTGCACTTATGTGACAAATTTTAATTTATGTTTTTAATTTTTAATTTTAATTTTTAAATAAAATTAAAATTAAAATGATAAAAATAAAAACAATAAATTATAATTATAATTATGCTATTATGATTTTTTAAAAAATAAAATAAAAAAGAAAATTTACATAAGTGCACCGGCGTGCATTATGTGACAACTTTATTTTTTAAATAAAATTAAAATGAAAATGAAAAAAAACAATAAATTAAATTATAATTATAACTGTAATTATGTTATTATTAATTTTTAAGAAATAAAATTAAAAAGAAAAAATTGCATAAGTACACGGACGTACGTGCACTTATTTGACAAATTTTTTGTTTTTATTTTTTTGTTTTGTTTTTTAAAATAAAATTAAAATAAAAAAATTGTAACAATTTTTAATTTTAATTTTTAAATAAAAATTTAAGATAAATACAAAAAGATGGAAGTTTTAAGAGTGCACGATCACGCACACCTATTAGTGAAGGGTTAATGCTCCTGATGTGTCACTCAAAATTGTAAAAATAATATCTCTCATTTTTTATGTCTAAAAATTATAAACTTATACTATTAAAAGTTAGTTAAAACGATAAACTACAACTTTTATAAAGACAACTTTATAAAATTCTATCTACATTAATACAATTTAATCGTTAAATCGTTAAAGTTAGGACAATTTTTACCAAGATAGTACTACACCAGCACCATTAATATTTAAAGGTCGTATCTTTTTCGTCCGAAGTCCACAAATTTCATGTGATATACAGTACCATTAGAAAGCTAAAATTTCAAGTGATGAACTACAAGCGCGCTGACTTCATCAACAGATATCATCATCTATTTATTAAAAATATTTGGTAAAATTAACTGTTTAGTACTCTATTTATATATAAATTCTATAATTTATAAATTATATAAACAATTTTGGTTAATTATTCAATTAAATTCAAAATATATTCCACATATATAATATATAATATATTGTATACATTAATCAATTTTTAAAATTTTAATTTTTATCTTAAAAATTTTATTTAAAAATCAAAATCAAATATTTGTATTTTTATTATTTTTAATTTTAAAAATTAAAATTTATCACATAAGTGCATGGGCGTGCACGCCCGTGCACTTATGCACTTTTTTTTAATTTTAAATTTTTATATAAAAAATAATAACATAATTATAATTTAATTTAATTGAATTTTTATTAAAGTAATAATTAAAATTAAAATTTTATTTCACATATATAATATATTGTATAATTTAAAATGAGTCTAGGTCCTTTGTCTAAGATTTTAAAATTTGATTAATTTATTAAATTATACAATATAAATTAATTTAATTTATTATATTCTATAATTTAAAATGAGTGTAAATTTTCTGTCTAAGATTTAAAAAATTGATTAATTTATTAAATTATACAATATGTTATACATGTGGAATAATTTGTTTTTACTAAAATTGTTTATATAATTTATAAATTATACAATTTTATATATAAATAAATAATATTAAATAGTTAATTTTAGTAAACATCTTTAGTTAATAGCTGACAATCTACTAGTTAAGTCAGCGTGCTTGTAGTTCATCATTTTAGTTTTCTAATGATATATCACATGAAACTTTTGGACACCGAACGAAAGAGATATAGCTTTTACAAGACAAGATCATTGGCATTGACAGAGGCTGCAGTACTATTCCTGTCAAAAATTGTGCCCTAATTTTAATGATTAAATTGTATCGATGTAAGCAAGATAAAATAAAGTTTTCTATATAAAAATTGTAGTTTATCTTCTTAACTTTTTAATGATATAAAATTTGTGATTTTTGGACATTAAAATTTAGGGACATATAAGCTTAGAGAATATGCAAAAGAAAATGACATAATGAACAAAGAAATTCAAACCCCAAAAATTAAATGATAATTAAGACTTACAACAAAGAAGAGACTCAAATTGTAACGGAAGACAGTCTTCACTGGTAAGTATGTGGAATCATAATGATGCAAAGTAAAGCAAAGACTACGTTCAGACAGGTCTTAACATGCCACAAAAGAAGAAACTTGTTTCCCTTAACCAATTCACCCCAAAAAACGCAAAGGTTCATAGAACTAATCTGAATGAAAAAGACATCTTTAAGTTTAACAAACTTCTACAATTAAATTAAATCATTTATCTTTCTGAAACTAATCAATCACGTAGACTCCACAAGAGAATAGAGATAAAAATATGTAATTAAGCAATACATCAAATCAAAGTATAATTTATAATAATTATTTTTTAATTTTAAAAAAAGATATTGCGTTCTGGGGATTGCTTCAGAAATCAGAAGTAGCAAATAAGAAAAAAGAAATGTAAAAGACTCTGAAGCAAAGGGATTCGTTATACCTCAACCCCGTACTTAATGGCGACGCCGGCGAGCGTGTCGAATTTGGAAACGGGATGCTGGATAAAGCCACCATTACTCCCAGAAGAAGAAGAAGAAGAAGACGTCATCGTAGCAGCAGCAACCTTATTCTTGTGATTGTGGTTGTTAACGGTTTTGTCGTTAGTAATAAAATGGTTGTTATCGTTGTTGGAATGGAAGGAAGTACGAGGATCCAAGAATTGCTCCTCCTTATAACCGTCGTCGTCGTCGTCGTCGTCTTCATCTTCGTCCTTCTCCTTATACTTGCTCAAAATTGGAGTGCAGCAATCGAAATCGTCGTGGAGGCACTTCGCAGTGAACATCTGGGGCCTGATCTGCGGAATCAAAATCAAAGCTTTTCTTTTTCTATATTGACTTGGAGAGAGTTGGGTGGATTGTTAAGTAAAGTAGATTGAGGACTTGGCAAGGGATAAAAACGGAAATTTTGATTCAAGTAGTTTACATTGGGGCATTCATAAATAAAGCGAGGAGGAGGAGGAGGTGGTGTGAAGCGTAGACGACGGTGGTAGAAGGCGGAGACAGTGGCGGGGAGGATGCGAGATAGGGGGTTGGGTGGACACTGGACAGGTAAGCTATATTTATATATAATCACACACACCGTTCATCATGCAGTAGTATTAGTAAAGACCATTAACTTGTCCTTTATGTTTTCAAAAAGCAGTAACATATGATCAACTCTTCCACCAACCTATAATGTTAATCATAAAATAGTAGTTTAAGGTTTGATTTGATCATGATCCAACTGTGGGACTTGAGATTAGGACATGTTGACCTTCTCTTATTAGGACCGATTATTTATATGTAAAATTAATATTTTATAAATTAATAAAATTAAAATCATTTAAAAATTAAGTAATTGAGAAAAAATAGAATTTTAATTAATCTTTAAAAAAGGGGACTAAAAATTAGTTATTTATCTACATGCTTCTTTATTTATAAGAGTAAAGTTACGCATTATTAGTCATCTCCAAACTTCGTGCTTTAACGAGATTTATACTGAATATTATTGTTACTGTTGCTTCTTTATTTTTATATAAAATTTGGACTTACTTAAGTATTAAAATATTATGTTTAAAAATAAAAGATTTAATCATTCAACTAAAATAATTTATCAAAAATTGAATTGTTTAAACCCAATTAAGCATTGTTTAAAAAAATCTATAACTCTAATTTGACATCAACTCAATATCCAACTAAAGTTGAAACTTTCATTGATTAGAAGAAGCACAAAAATAACTTCTTGATGCATCAAAATGTTTTAATTCAGGTAGAGTCAATTTTATTTAACTCCTTTTAGAATGTATTAGTGGTACACAGCATGTATACGACTTTGAATAAGTAACAACAATACGTGGACAACACATAAAGCATACATTGGCCGTATCTTATTTGTAAGCACATGTCCTTTGTTCCTTGCAATGAAGGATAAGAATGACAATTAAATCCAGTGCCACTTATTATAAAAGGGTCCTTCCAAGTGTATGGTTGTGATCACCAGTGTCTTTTTAGTCTTGTTTTTTCATTCTCCATTCTGAAGTTTTTAGGTTATGGTACACTTTTAAGGAAAGTGATCTTTTAAAGTATGAAGTTTTTATTAAAATTCAATCCACAAGGTCAAATCCCTGAATTAGTTCATTTACCTCCATAATAAAGTGTAGGTGGATCTTTCTGTTTTAAGGTTAAGCAACACCTGAAATTTCAAGGTTTTGGTCTTCTGCTCTTGTTATTCAGCTACTTCACATTATACTTTCCAGTTGGTCAATCAAAAGTACAAATTCAATGCTTCCAGTAAATTGATACAAAACAGTTTTCCAAGATCTCAGTAGACTAAGAGTTTGATCAATCAACAGAATAAAAACTTGGAAGTCATTTGTCCGGCTAAAACTACTCACTCTCTCTATGATGCACCAAATTCAGAATTATCTGCATATGAGCATATTGAGACCCTTGGTTCTAACCAGTTGAGATGCAGATATTGTAAATTTTACTTTGCTGAAACAGCCATAAGCTTTTAGGAATCTAAAATTGGTTGCGCACAAACAAGTCAACTCAATCGTTATGAACATACTGGATATCAAGTAATGAGTTCTCTGCAACGTATAAATATAATTCCGTCCAAGAAACATAAGAACCATCCTACCATTTACTGCACAAAAGCAATGCTTCTATCCAAGAAAACGAAGCAAAACACCGTCATTTCCCAGAACAAATCCCTTCCTGTCATTGATAAACCTGAGAAAAGAACAGTAAGAGTATCAATGGCTTGTGAATGCAACCTAGTAAGAAGTTTGACAGGTGCAATGACTGTTCAGAGAATGATTTTAGCAGTTTCCAAAACACCAGAAGTGTGGATCAAACCATAAACAGGTTACACAGACACCATATTAATTCAACTTTCTCTCCTTACTGATGTCTTTTGTACAAATTTAATGTACTCAAAATCAAGATTCCAAATTGTTTCCTTTCGTCAGTTTCTTAAAAACAAGTAAAATTTGAATCAAATATTGAAATGGCACAATTAATAGGGGAATGGCATCAACATGGATGCTAGTGGAAACTGTTAGTTTCTAGCTAATAGTCTCTCCCTATGTCACGGAGGAAACTGTTAATGAACTGAAAAATCAGACAAAATATTCAGCACTTAATTTGATTGGACTCACTTCACAGAATAAAGATTTGCAGCAATATTATCAGCTGCTTTGTCACGGATCCATGTCTTCCCGCCATTAGTGGTTCTCAACAGAACACCACTACCTCCTGCTGCCCAGGCCTCATCCTGTTCAGGAGAAATCTTCTTAAGAGTTGAGAAACTCAATGAGGGAACTAGAGCAACATATTTTTTGTAAAATGCTCTACAAATATTTTGCAGTATATAGATTATAACCTAGAATATTTACACCAATTATTGTGAGGCCATACTGCCACAATTAAATATGATAAGCTGTTAGTGTGCTACCTCTGAACGATACCCAACATCTAGAATACCAAAACCCCGACTTTGTACTGCAACTTCCTCAAAGTCCTCTGTTATCTACAACATCAAAAATCTTTATCACTCAACGATCAGCAGAGGGATGAAATCTCAAAGAGGAAACAATGCAACTGCCATGCATATGTGTTCGTAAATACAAAGACTGGAACTTGTTGTGGATATCAAACACCAAAACTACTTGAAAGCAAACACTTGATCTTAAATTAGGCATACCATCTGAGGTACTGATATGTTCTCTATATTACTGTATACAATCATACAATAATACCAGGATCTTCGCCGAGGTAAAATAAGAGGATCATGGTATGAGAATGCTCTCTTAATTTTGATAAATTGAGAATTTTTTTTTATTTTTGATAAAAAATAAGAATGCCTGATTACATCTACGGATATAAATGGAAAGGGAAAGATTCCTTTTCCATTCAGATCTTAACATGAATGTAGAAGATAATGCCTTATCAAACTTAAGAAATTATTTAGTTAGGCCTCCTTGGCCACCAACAAAGTGCCAGATTTTTACTTGGGAGCATGTGTTTGATGGAAAGGATAGATAACATATATTCCCATTCTACCATTCCTATTTCCACCTCTAATCTTCTTTTTCATTATCTACCTGCTGAGAGATGATTCTTAAATTTTTCGCCTTGTTTCATAACTAAGGTTTTCAAACGAAACAGTATGTTTCTTTTCTATGTGATGGCCTACTATTCATTAAATTTATCTGAGTCCCAATACATGCTTCATGTCATGTCGATTTGCTTCAGTTGAACATGCCTTGCCAAATGCTTCATTTTTTATGTACCATTTTATTGAAATCTGGCAGGAACGTGCTACTGACTTTTCAGCACTTTTCTGGATCTAATCTACAAGAGTTTGATGAAAGGGCAACACTAGAAAGTTGACCAAGGTTCTTGGGCTTGATACGATGTAAACAATTTTAAATCACATCATTACATCTTTGAATATTTTCATCATCATTCTTTGATGTATTCTTAATGCTAAAAGAAAGTGATTCCAAAATGTACTTACTCCTGTTCCTTTACTGAGATAAAGCCCCCCACCACGAACTAGAAGCCAGAGGCCACCATCAGCCCTCCACCCCATGTTCTGAATTCTTCTTGCAATAGCTCTATTATGTGGCTGCCAAAATGGCTGCAAGTAGTGGATAGTAATGAAATCCTTGGTCCAAAAGCAGAAAATGATAAACGAGATGCACATTCTCTGACAAAAAATGAATAGTACAGAGCAAGAAAAAGAATCTCACCTGGCCAGGCTCCCATGTGAGATAGAAGTTCCCACGACTTGAGACTGCAACATATCTGCCATCTGGAGAACGATTTACAGTATTAAAAGTTCCTGTGTAATAGCTTGCACCACTGATACCACTAGAAACTGTTCTGCAAAAGCATCAAAGGCCCATCAATGTCTCCCCACTCCAAAAATACATTTCTTCAGTTTAAGAAAGCCCACAGAAACTTGGCTGATCAATGATTATAATAGTTAACTGAACAATGATAAAACGTGAGGAATCCATACAAAACAAACATAACTTTCACGTCAGAAAGTAGGGGCAACAGAAAGTAGTAAATGATCATTTCAGATGGACGTGGTGACAAAAAGGAATTAAATGAAAATTACTAATCACATATATCCTTCACTTGGATCACAACATTTCCAACATAAATTGGGTTAAACGCAGCCAAGCTTCAACAAAGAAGCAAAATTAGAATTTGCATGGCAGAACGAAATCACTGTTTTCATGAATTTGAGAAAGAAGCCAAGTTGGTTGAAGCAGGAAAGCAACTGAAATGTTGCCATTCACGTTAACAAATTTTTAACAATTTCGAAAGGGACAGCAAGTCCAAAAGGGATTTTCAATATCTTTTTGATCAACTGAAGCTATTTCCTAAAGATAATTCACCAAGTTTGGCACATAGGAACTCGATTACTCTACTACCTGGGACAAAACCTACCTATTCAGAGTCGCTGAGACAGTCTCCTGCACTGCAGCCTTCCAGTTATAGCCCCCATTAGAGGTAATATATATGGCTCCTTGGTCAGTCACCATTTCTGCACTTTTCTCCCCAGTAGCCTGTATGTACACCTGCAGATTTACAGAAGAATCAATTGCTAACCATTTTCTGCATCTGGAAGAACTAAATAATTCCTATGAACAGAAAAAGCTCTCTTCCTGGGAAAGAGAAAATCTGAGAGCCACCATGTTTCCTTGTTCTACAGAGAAGGAAAAAAAAGATGATGATTGTGTTTTAATATGTACGAAAGCTTTCATGTCTCTGACATCCATTCGAACAATAGATATAATTGAAGTCAAAGTCTTTAGAAGTTGAAGTAGTATCTATCTAGTGTTAGGATGACTTTACAATATCACCAGGAAGTTGAGCACTTAATGGTATCCTCTGCCAGGTTTCCCCAGCATCCGAGGTGTACAGCAAAATTGCAGGTTTTCCAACAATCCATCCCTCCTTCCCTTTGAAGCTAATTGAATTAAATCTGTAGTTGAAATCTTCTTCTTCCGCAGATGGTATTGATCGAGGAACCCAAGTGTCTCCACCATCCTTGGTCTCCAAAATGGTCTGCCTGGTACCCAGCAGGAAACCTACAAAGTTCTAGATTAGAAACTAGGTCCCAGGCCTTCACCAATTAATGATCATCGCCATAAAAATGTCCATTAGAAACAAAATAGGTAAATGCAGTTGGTTACACAAAACTGCTCCTTATGCTAGTTGATGAATTGTATTCGGTAGGCACAGGGAGTTTTACACTTAAGCTCGAATCCACCAGGAGAAAGATTTTCCAAAAGAATGACCTCACATGAAAAGATAGCAAGGCAGTCTTGGAAACAATTACCAAGCCTCAAGTTCAAGCAGTCATAGGATGAAGACTTATCAGATGACTACGAGTGAGAGTTAAACCAATGATTAATGCTTTAATTTTTTCCATAGGGTATGATACAACCAACTTTAGAAGGGAAGGTTGCAGTAGGCATAGGTTTATAACTAAAGACACTTGAAATTGGGATAAGAAGCTACCCAGTTCTTAAATCTGAAAAAGTCAGGGGTTACTCAGTCACCTCCAGTTGTAAAAGTCTGAAAATTGTCAGCACTATTCTCAATGAACAACAACTCAAGATTACACATCTAACAGCTGCATTTTTCTCTAATAACTGATCTTGATGTACCTAGAGCGACGAAAATTTCACTGCACGACCACCGTATGGCCTTTACCAATCAGATAATAATGTCAATCAAATTCTAGCTAATCTCATTAGCACCCCAATAAACTATGATACTAAACAGAAAATAAGAACTGGGTTCTGAATAAATTCTTTCACAACAGCAATAAAGTCCAAGAAATTTGATATAACTAGAACGCCAAAGACTATAGTGAAGAAGACCGTAAATACCATGCTGTAAGTTATCAGGGACAAAGGCGATGTCGAGGAGGACGACACCAGGGTCAATGGGTAGATAAACTCTTTCCCACTCGGAGAGGGTTTCTTCAGCCATGGCAGGACGGACATGGATTAAAGGAGAGATAAGCGGTAGTGTAAGAGTGGTGGCACATTGATATACAAAATCTCTTCGGTTAGTAAGCTGTCTTGCACTGAGTTGGTGGTCAAGGGAAGCTCTGGGTAAGAAACGTGGTTGTTGGGTGTGAGAGTGAGGTCTCTGACGAACCCAAGAAGTGTTGGTGGTGAATGGAGAGGCTAAAGAAGCCATCTTTTTGGGGGCTCTGCTTCAGATGTAGTAGTAGTGTAATGAATGTTTCTCTTATCCAAGTGTTGGTTATCATCAACCGCTACGCGGTCCCTTTCAAGCGTCTCATTGTCCATGTGGATATTCTTCTTTTCTTGCTTTCTCAATTATTTTTATGCTAAAATAATTTAAATTATTAGGGCTAAAATAAATGTTATTCTTTTAATCTTCACTAAAAGAGTTCGATTTAACCCTGTTTAATCTTGTTTACCATTTAAAACGATATCGTTTTGATCATTGGATGTAAATTTAGAGACTATTGAATCCTATCCAATAGTCAAAACGACGCTATTAATATCAATAAATGTAAACATACCATACCGGACATAGATCGCTACCAATAATATCGGAAAATATTGGGAGGTTTCGTAAATATTAAAAATTGAAGAATTAAAAAAAACTTAATCTTTACATCAGCTATTTTTCATTGTCTCTCACCATTAATATCGGCAAATATTGGGAGGTTTCGTAAATATTAAAAATTGAGAATAAAAAAAAACTTAATCTTTACATCTGCTATTTCTCATTGTCTCTCTCACACACAACCATCAAAACCAAACAACACCTCTCTATCCTGACTCTCTCAAGTCTCTTCTCCTGCTCGTCGTCATTGTTCTACCGTCCATCCTACTACTTCTCCATCGTTGTTGTTTCACTGTTCCGATTAGGTATCATCTTCATCATTGTTGTTGCTCCGTGTCACCGTTGTCTCGTTTCCTTCCATGGTTGCTTGTTCGCCTAATACTATTTTTCTTCTCGTCAAGACTTGAATGTCACCTCCTCAGCTCTTCTGCTTTGTGTGTAACAATTTGTACCAAAGTCAAGGTTGATGAATGACGATGGTGGCATTTTAAAAAATGATTGTCTGTTAGTTGCGTAAGGGACAAAAACCCATCGTATGCTGAAGGTAACAAGACAATCCTATGTCTTGACCCATCTCCAAACTCAACCCAAAAGTTTAGATCCCTCACAATAAGCAATGTACCTGTGACATAGACAATACAAGCTCACTATTCGGTTGTAACTAATTCTTAGCTGTACAGATATACGAATCTTACAATTCCCTGTATAAATATTCATTCAATCAATGAAAGAATTTGAGGTGATTTTTACATCATACACTGTTTTTATTTTCACACATGGTATCAGAGCCCTCAAGGACAAACGTCCATGGCTCATGTTTTAGAAGCATCTTCTTCTGCTAATCATCCTCCCGACTCTCAACGACAGCAAACCACCACCACAATTATGCCATCCCTTGATTTCTCTGCCCTTGCTAAAACTTTAAACTTCAACTTACCTATTAAAGTGGACAGAAATAATTTTATCAACTGGCGAGCACAGGTTTTAGCTGCCATTCGTGCTTTGGAGCTTGAGGCCTTCATCACACCAGGCATTTCACCACCACCACTAGTGCAACCTTCCTCCTCCGAAGCTCCACTCTCATCCAACTCAAGTTTCAGAGACTGGAAATGTTCTGATCAACTCCTCCTCTACTGGCTATTCTCCACCATTGTTGATGAGGTGATTGGACAGGTAAATACTGCCTCCACTTCACTTGAGGTATGGCAAACCCTTGAGAGACTATATGCACAAAGATTCATGGTGCGTGTCCTCCAGCTCAAACATCAGCTTTCTACAATCCAAAAAAGGTGCTCTTAGCATTTCAGAATATATGCAGAAAATTAAATCAATTGGAGACTCTCTTTTAGTTGCAGGACATCAAATCCCTGAACATGAACTCATTTTAAGTGCCCTAAATGGTTTAGGCCATGAATTTGACCCAGTAGTTGTGTTTCTCACCCATACTATGAAAACTTCCACTTTACAAGATTCTCAATATACTTTAATGATGCATGAGACTTGGATTGAACAACTCAATACTCTATCCACACAGACTCCAGCTACTATACCACGGCTAACATTGCTACTTATCATACAAATAGTAACCCCAATAGACAGCCACATCATGGAGGCAGATCTAGAGGCAGAGGAGGCAGAGGCAAAACTGGAAGATGGTCTGGGGCTGGAAGAATATTTTGTCAATTGTGCCAAAAGTATGGTCATGATGCTCTCAAATGTTACAAAAGGTTTGATCAAACCTGGCAAGGTTTACCGAATCCACCAAATTGGCAACATCAGTCTCATAATATTTCAGGAAGCTCTCAACATCAGAGATCAGGTCCTCGGACCTTTCTTACTCACAATCAGTCACCTTCCTATACTCCCACCGATCCTGGACATGACTCAACATGGTTTGTTGACAGTGGTGCTACTCACCATGTCACCTCTGATTTGAACAACCTCACAGACAACACAACATATGAAGACAAGGATCATCTCACTGTGGGCAATGGTAATACTCTCTCCATAGCTCATACTGGTTCTTTTTTCATTCATTTTCATGATAATAAACACACCCCTTTAGCCTTAAAAGAAATTCTTCATGTTCTTCAAATAAGTAAGAATCTTTTGAGTATCTCTAAAATCACAAAAGATAACAAAATCACAGTGGAATTTACTGACAATTATTGCTTGTTTAAGGACAAGGTTTTAGGGAAACTTCTACTTAGAGGAGTGCTTCGAGATGGGTTCTATAGTTTTAAGGCTACTACTCCATTACAGTCTACTTTTTCTACTTCTTTCTCTGGTTCATTTAAGCCTTTTTCTCTTTAAAATCCTACTGCTAATGTATTCAGTAAATGTGAAGCTTACAATATTAAAAAATCTGCCAATGTTTGGCATGCTAGACTCGGTCACCCATTCAAAAATGTACTGGATTTGATTTCAAAATCAATGAACTTAAAGTTTGATCCAAGTAATCTTCAATTCTGTAATTCATGTAGGCAAGGCAAAACACATCAACTTCCTTTTGAAACATATGATATCACTGCCACTAAACCCTTTGAAATTGTATACTCAGACATTTGGGGACCTTCTCCCCACACATCTAGTGAAG
>JANTPM010349192.1:0-15038 GCA_025434745.1 Erythroxylum divaricatum
AGGCAAAACTATCTATAACTCCATTCATTTACCAAAAACTCTTATCAAATTTTCATTTTCATATTTCTAATTTCCATTAAAAGTTTGGGGTCCAACACCAAAATTAAGCTGTGGTTACTAGTGGTTATAGAAGTGTGTTTTTATTGCAAGAATGACCATTCTTTCAAAAGTAGAATGTCCAGTTTATAGGAAAAACTTTGCCGAATTTTCAATAGGCTCCTCATTAGCTCATGACCTTGATTGATTATAGTATTTCATAGCAATTGTTTTAATATATCCCACTTTCTAAAATATGAATGATTTTGGTAATTGGTTGTAGGAACTCATTTGTTGGCAGTATTTATATTATGAAAGAGATTGAAGAGAAGCTTTAGCAGGTATTCAAATGACATTCATATCCTTATAACTATAGATGTCAACAATGATTTTTCAGACATGGTGAATGACATTTGTATCAGTTTCTATATTTCTCATTCTAGGTCTGTCATCATCATCTTCCTTCATGTTCTTCAGGAAGATCCTTTTGCGTGTCAGTTGAGGTTAGTGATTTTGTTTTTTAATACGTTTTCTTGTACTTATCTTTATTTAGGTATTTGTTTACGGTTTAAAATTCCCATCTGAACTTCCTGCATTTCTAATTGAAATAGCCTGCACGATGTGAAACTTGTTTGTGTTATGAACTTCGATTTATCATTGAATTAATATAGGATGAGTTTGACTTATATTATAGTTTCAATATAATGATATGACAAATATATATGATTACAAACATATATGGGTTGAGATCTAAAACATTTGTAAACTTAAGATTGAACATATATGATTACAAACAAATATGTTCAATCTTAAGTTTACAAATATTTTAGATCTCAACCCATAGACCTTAACCCATAACTCGTGATGGAGTTCCTGTGAGGCTTATCGGTGAAAATACAAGGAGCTTAAAAGTCACAACTAGAACTTGTGATCTTGACTCATATGTCTTATCTTAGATGTTTTGTAATCTTTAGCTAACATGAATGATACTAACTATGGATTCACTGTTTTAAATTAACAGTTTCCCATAAATGAGTTTCCGGGATAGATCTTAGATGTATAGATGATTAACCCCTGATGGTTTCATTAATCCTGAATTTGTTAAGGGAGTTAAAGCTTTTATTAATTATGCATGTTCTCAACTTGCATATATGGTTGGGCCAAAGATCAGATGTCTATGTAAAAAGTACAAACACAAATGTTTCCTTACTATTGATGAAGTTAATGGGCATTTGTTGAGAAAATGGTTTGTCCCCAATTATTTTGAGTAGACACGACACGGGGAACTCGACATTTCTAACACCTCAAGGGGTAATCAAACAGAATTGTCCGTCAACCTAAATGAGTATAAAGGGGGGATTGGATTTATAACAAATTGTATGGAAGAAACAAAAAATCCATACATGCTAATGGCCTATAATGAGGCCAGTTATACTTTTGAAGGAAATAGGGAAAATCTTGAAGAAGAACCAAACCCACATGCAAAACAGTTTTTGACTTACTATAGTTAGCTGACCGAGAATTGTATCCAAATTGTGCAAAAATGACCCAATTGTCTTCAATTGCTCGAATATTGAACATAAAGTACGAAGGGCAAATTTCGGATCGTAGTTTTGATAAAATTCTATAATGTTACAATGAATCATATCCTGCTGATCATATAATAGTTGATAGTTTTTACAATATGAAAAAACTTATTAGGTGTCTTGGTTTGCCCGTTGAAAAGATTGATTGTTGCAAATTAGGATGTATGTTGTATTGGGGAGATGATGTGGAGTTAAAAGAGTGCAAATTTTGTGACCAATCTAGGTTTAAGACTAGAAAGCGTTCAATGAAATATAAATTAGTACCATGGAAGTGGATACATTATTTCCCGCTAACTTCGAGAATCCAAAGATTTTATGCTTCTGATATTACTGCATCTTATATGAGATGATATGCTGAACACGAGCAGGAACATGGAGTAATGAGTCATTCATCAGATGCATTGTCATGGAAACATTTTGATGACACCCATCTTGATTTTGTAGTTGAATGTCGAAATGTTTGGTTAGGATTGTCGACGGATGGATTCCAATCTTTTGGTCAATCCAGGCAGCAATATTCATCATGGCCAATCATAGCGACTCCTTATAATTTGCCTCCTTGGATGTGTATAAAAGAGGCATATATGTTATTGATAATGACTGTGCTAGGGCCTACAAATCCGAAGTTTAAAATTGATGTATTCTTACAACCATTGATATCTAAATTGCAGCATCTATAGGAATATGATGTTCAAGCATATGATATCTCTCTAAAATAGAATTTTGTGTTAAGGGCGACTTTGATGTGGACCATTAGTGATTTTTCAGCATTTGTCATATTATTTGGATAGAGCACATGTCGAAAATTGGCTTGTCCTTATTGTAGCAATGATTTTAATGCATTTTATCTTCCTAACGGGGGAAAAATATATTGGTTTGACAACCACAGGAAATTTCTTCATTCAGATCATCCATTCAGGCACAATAAACAAAAATTCATTAAAAATAAGATGACCAAAGCATCTCCTCCTCCTATAAAAGTTGGTGAACAGATTTTGCAAGAGATTGAGGAATTAGGCTTGCTGAAAGTAATATAATTTAAAGCTGATGATGTAAATACAAGCATTAATCAAAACTTTGGTTAAAGAAAATGAAGCATATTTTGGGATTTGTCATATTGGAAAACGAATTTGATACGTCATAATCTAGATGTTATGCATATTGAGAAAAATATTTTTGACAACTTGTTCAATACCATGATGAACATTGAAGGGAGGACAAAAGACAATACAAAATTAGGAGTTGATTTGCAATTTTTTATAGAAGGAATGAATTACATAAAGATCTTCGCATGGGAAAATATCCGAAAGCATGTTACACTTTGGACAAAAAACAAAATGAGCTTTTGTGTGAATGATTGAAAAGTCCGAAGTTTCTCTATGGTTTTGTTTCAAACTTGGCTAGGCGTGTGGACTTGAGGAATTACAAACTACTTGGAATGAAATTCATGACTGTCATATCTGAATTCAAGTTGGCGGATATGGAGATACTTGAAAAGGAAATTCCAGTAATTCTATGCAAGTTAGAAGGGATTTTTCCTTCAAGCTTCTTTGACTGTATGGAGCATCTACCTATGCATTTAGCACACGAGGCAAAACTAGCCGGACCAGTTCAATAACGATGGACGTATCCATTTGAGAGGTAAGTCAAGAAACATTATTGCCATAACAATGTTATTATGTTTTTACTGCAAAATTGTAATAATCATTTTGTCCAATATAGGTATTTGCATCACTTAAAAAATTGTGAAAAATAAGGCCATAGTTGAAGGATCGATATGGAATGCTTATTTAGTGGAGGAAGCTAGTACATTTTGTGGACATTAGTTTGAGCTGCATGTTCACATATGAGAAAGAAAAGTTCCTTGTAATGATGATGGGGGGAGGAATGGCTGATGTTGATGGTAACTTATCCATTTTCACATATCCTGGACAAACATATAGACGTTCAACAAGAAGAACGTTAACAAAGGAAGAAATTGAGGCTACACATGGTTACCTTTTGTTGAACTGTCAGGAGGTTTTACCTTTCGTGCATTAAGTTGGAGATTGTTATTTCTCCCTTTAAATTTCTGTGTTGTTCATTACTGAAATACATAATAATGTATTTAGATTATACGAGACATTGTTACGCGACATAATACCAGACAACACACAGGATGATATAAATAAAGAAGTTAGAAAATACTTTCTTTGATGGTTCGAGAGATATGTAAGTTCTTACTTACAACTATTCTAATAGTTCAATACCATATTTAAGTATTCTCATGACATTATACATTAATGGTATGATAATTTTTTCTATGTAGGTTGTAGAAAATCTAATAGAGAATAAGTTCATTAGTGATCTTTCAAAGAGACCTCTGCGAATTGTTAAATCGTATATGGTGTATTTCGTGAATGGATATAAATACCATACAGAATATCATGGGCATAGCATGGCAACAATAAATACTGGAGTTGCCATACGGGGATAATTGATGAATTATTATGGTAAAATAATTGAAATACTTAAAGTTGAGTACCCTACTTTGCCAATTAAGCGATGTGTGATATTTAAATGTGATTGGTATGACCCGACTACAAATGTTGGAACAAAAGTGCATAGCCTATACAATCTAGTTGAAATCAACATAAGGAGAAGATTGAGACAGTTTGAACCTTTTGTGTTGGCAATGCAAGCGAAACAGGTGTGTTATGTCCCTTTTTCAAGCTTACGATGAGATAAGATAAACTGGTTGGCAGTTTGTACAGTTAAACCTAGAGGTGTTTTCCAATCACATAAAAAAGGAGAGCAGAGAGTTGACATTGAAGCGTTTCAGAAAGACGTCACTTGTATAAATACATCAGAGACATATGATGATAATGAACCTTTAAACGATCCATCGAATGAATTTTTTGAAATTTCATTTGGAGAGGATGACGAGAGTCAGAGATATGAAGAGGAGCCTGAGTTTGATTCTTATTCTTCCGAAGAAGAACATGATTGTACTTTACAATTAAGTTATGATAGTGATTAAATTGAGTTTGTACTTGAATTTTTTAATCAACGTGATAAATTATTTCCTTTTCAGTATATTATGTAAAGAATTTCATTGCAAATCTTATTCAAGGAATGTCAATATGGCGACTGGTTCCGGATGGTAGTAATTCCTTCTGTTGGGAGGAATGTGGCAAAATTGTTCCAACTGACGGAATAAAGTATGCAGGAAAAATTGTCACTTCATACACTGAGGATCATTTGCCTTCTATGGCCGATCTTCTACTTCAAGGTGTTTAGTATGATCTGGATAATGTCTCTTTCCTTATTATGTACATCTCATTTCCTTTTATGAAATTATTATATTTATTCATAATTGATGGTCCATACTACATATTTTAAGCTTCCTTAAATCTCAAAGATGACATGTATGCCAATAGAGGCGAGAGCGATGTCTCTACAGTATGTAAAGGATTAGGGAGATCGGTTCTTTTACAAAATTTGTCAATTCCACAAACCTCATCTGGACATTCACGTATGCATTAATATCCATTATTGGTTCGTTTAACCGTTTTCTAATATGACATTATGAAAGTTATCTACTAATTGTGTTTTAGGTAAATCAATTCCCGCTAGTAATTTATCTGAAGAGTTAGTCTTTCATACTAAGACCAGTGATGCATTCACTTTATCCTCTTTAAGTTTAGCTATAGTAGAAACGCTGTTCCAATAAGGTGTTCAAAAGCGTACACCTGAGGGAAGAAGTATCACTGTTTCAATTGATGCGTTTGAGCATGCCAGGTCACTTATCAGGAATCCAGACATCGAGGACTCATTTACCTTTACCAAATCCCATGTCAAATGGAATCAAACAAAATAATTATATCATTTTGATTTATCATTGCAATATACTAGATAAGCAACTGAACGTTGATATATTGTTGTATCTGTAAGAATTTGCCCTATGCCCTATTGAATGAAGGTTGTTTTTGTTTTTGTTCTAAATTGTTAACTGTCATTTTCGTCGTTTGTTCTTGAATATGAGATTAAACAAATCGACTTATTTCCTTTTCCATATATTATATCAAATATTGATTTCAAATTATTATATAAGTACAAAATTCGATAAACAATGATTTTTCAGGTTCGTCGTATAGGACCAAAGAGACAACGTGAGGTTATGTAGCCCAGTTTTAGAGGCATGATCGGTAGCACTTACTATGTAGGTGGATCGTTACATTCTGCAGCTCCCACTAACTTACCTCCTATGTAGGTGGATCGTTACATTCTACAGCTCCCACTAACTTACCTCCTCCCCCTCCCGGATCTACAGTTGCAGATGAGGCATCACCTACTACAGGACATGCTACACCATCCATATCCCCATCCCCAACTTATATATCATCCAATACAACTTGATCAGATGGTGGAGACGTCCGCAGATCTAGAGCTGAGGGATCAAACGAAAGAAAGTACATAGCAATTGATGGCACTCTGTAAGTGAAATCACATTAATAACTATGTATTTTTAATTAAGTTATAGGCTTATCAGTTTTTTCATTTTATCAAATTACTTCTTATATTAGGTTGCTTCCGTCTGGACCGTGTTCTAGAAATATGACTTCTAAATTTAAAGAACATATTGATCCTGAGGGTTATGTGTGGAAGAATATCTCTCAAGCAACAAAGGAATTTTATTTTCAAGAGTTTGAGATACAATAAACATTTAGGTTTGTTTTATATTGCTTTATATTAACTAATTACTTAAATATTATTACATGATATTACTTCAAAAATTTTCCTTCTTATTTCAAAAAGAATTTTTTCGGGATTCTGGTATCGACGCCATCACATATACACTATGGGAGAGGCAAGTTCGTACACGTTATCGCGACTTTATTGATGCGATACGTAAGGCTAGTGTATGACCGCATTATATTTTGAAACAAATATAGAGTCGATGGTAGGAGTATTGGAGAAGCCCTACGACAATGACAATCTCAGGGCATAACTCCACCAACAGACGTGGAGGCTCGGGGGGAGAGAGTCTTCCGTTACATGCGAGAGGATCAATAACCCACCATGAGTATGTACAGAGACTTATAAGTATCTAAACTTCACACTTATTTTGTACATTTTTTACTTTGTTGTATTATAGATAATGGTAATGGTATAAATGCCTGGTGCCATATATGGTTGTGTTGAGTTTTTTATTTGCTCAACGGGGGGATATATCATAAAATTAGGAGAAACTTTTCTGAAATTTTTAGTAAATATAGTTCACATCTAAAAATTTAGGTTAAATATGCAAGAAAAGTCTTTGGGTCTTCCTCTTACACCTACTTAGTTGTTTTTGCATACTCACACCAAGAAGTATGGCGGTGTGACATTTGTCAACAGTCGATGTAAAGAACTGAATGTATGTGAACTTAATGTCTTCTTTTATAATCATTTAGTTTTACGATTATGAATAATCCTTTACTAATGTAAACATTGGTTTCTAATAGGACCAAATACAATAAACCATTCAGCGGTAGTCTCAGGAGGAGCAACTTGTTGATGAGACTTAGACATATTTTGATGTTGTCAGTGGTAAGGACATTCATGGATGGATATTCAAGCTAAGTTTATTTGTGAATACTTGTTATTTGCAATCCTCCATGTCTAGTTCAACAATGTCTACCAGACAAGCACAATCGTCGGAAGTCACTGAGCTTCAGACCACAGTGGATACATTGATAGAGAGGATGACTCACATGTAAGAGAAGATGGAGCAGATGACTCACATGCAAGAGCAAATGGAGCAGATGGCTCAACTGAGACAGGAACTGGAGCAGCTGAAGGGGAGAGTTAGCACCTCTGAGCACCCTCCATCACTAGGACATTAGGATTGTTGTAGTTATTTGTTTTCAATTACAAAGATATGTTATGTACACTTTAATGTTTTTATTATCAATTAACAAATTTTGAACTTTATATCACCAATCAACTTCTATTTGAACAAATTTAATATATAAAAAATTAATTTAATATGCACAAATAATTCACAACTGTTGAAATTATGCATTTTTTATAAGATCATCAAATAAAATTTAATGTCGGGATTTAAAAAAAATTATAACTTCCAATTACCGACGGATTAGAGAAAACCATCGAAAAATATGTTTAAATATTACCAATGGAATAAGGATACCATCGAAAAAGTATTTCCATATTACTATTGGAAAATAGTATACCGTCGATAAATTGTTTATTTTATTTACCGATCGTTTCTGTTAATCCGTCGGTATATTTACGCTGATTTGCCAACGGATTCTTTAATTCTGTTGGTATATTTTACCGATGGAAAGGCATATGACATTTCCATTGTTATACTTAGCTACGCCCATACTAACAACGCTTTTGTCTGTCATTTAATTTCATCGGTAAATATTAATACCAACGGAATAATTGGATTTAACATCGGTTATTTCCGTCTGTAATGCTTTGATTTCCTGTAGTGTTCGTATTTTATAAGAAACAACTATCTATGTATCTCAAGTTATAGTTTAGGTTTAGGTTTAGGGTTTTTAGCAAAAAGTTTTTAAAAGATGCAAATTGGTCCTTAACTTTTTCGAATTTTATAGTATCGGTCGGTACCTTCAGGTATTATACGTACCGATCGGTACCTAACAAAAAACTGGTACCGACCGGTATTAGAAGCCGGTATTGAAGGAACGAATACTATTCCGTACCGGTCAATACTGACTGGTACGAAGCAGTATTCATTCCTTTGGATAGGAGGTTTGAAATAGTTCATTAAGATGATTTGAATGGTATATCCTTCACTTTAAAACGATTTCAAAAACTCAAATTTAGTCACACAATTCTAATTTGATCGAATCTTTAGATCAAGTTTAAACTACATCCTAAAAATATGGGTTGGACTAAACTAACGATGGAATCGACCTAATCTATTTCCATCTTTTATATATTCTAGTCAAACTTGATGAAACTTATAAAATTAATACTTTTTGAACTTAATTTCAGTTTAATTTTTTACTTAATTAAAGTAGTCTTTTAGAATGAGCATATTAAATCACATTTTACTTTTTCATTGGAGGGGACTGATGGATTTTACATTGTTAAGATTTTTAAATTTTAAAAATAATAAGTGTAATTATGTCACTAAAATTATAACACTCATTTAAAAACATATTTAACTAAATTTTTAATAACGAAGTATATAATAATGCAAGCACAGTAGTTTCGTTAAAGAAGAAGAAGAAGAAGAAGAAGAATAAAGAAACAACTTAAGAAATCGCGAAAGAGGGACAGGAGACCTTAACACAAAGTTGAAAACTGGCCTTTCCCAAGGTACTTGACTTAAGAATTAAGATCAGCTTGTGCCTCTGTTGATAGAATAGAAGGCATCATCTTAATCCCCATCAATAAAAAAAACATGTCCTTTTGGCTTCATTGCATGTCAACCAGCCCTTTATTGCGAAAAATATATATAACCTCTTTCACGCACGCTACCTTTTAACTAGGGGTCAAATCATAATAAAGCTAACCCATGTTTCATAATAATAGGAACATCCTTCTTTGATCCATATAAGGTAAATATAACATCCTATGACTAGTTACATAGATTGTAAGGCTACTTAACCGAGATGGGTATAAGTCATTTAATACAAGAACTACCTCCCAGTGTACGTTTGCCCAAAGGACAAAACACCACAGTACCCCATTCTACAAAAGGTAGGTATTGACTACACATAAACTTACGTAAGAATTGTTGTTTTATGCCCTTGCAACCAATTTTGGTTGTATATTTATTTGTATTAAATTTTTTTTATTCAATTAAAAAGGCATTCTTTATCTTTATGTATTTTTAATTATTTAATTATTAATCATAAAGATAAAATCCCTAGAATAATTGTTATGTAATTAGAAATTATAATGTGATTATAATTATAAGATTCAAATTGTATTTTTTATTATTCCTAAAATGTTCCTAGTCATAGTTTTATCAAAATGAGGTATTGATGAAATGGATAGATTAGCACATATTTGTTTCTTTCTTATGAAGAAAGTAATCGATCTCATAGATTTAAGTATGGAGATACTTAAACAAACATGTGGGTGCTTATTAAAGAATAAGTTCACTGAACTAATCCAATTATGAGAATCCCGAATGGAACATTACTTGTGTGTCTGTGGATTATCTCATTATGATGGTTGTATTATTAACCGTAGACTTGAGATTATCAAAGTTACTTCACGTAGGAATTACTAGGTTGTGATGCTACTTATGTGCTATTCTAGGAATAGTTCAATTCAGTAGTTATTGGATATAATATGAACTATGTGAAGATAGTTGAGTAAATCAATAAAGAATTCATTATCCTAAAGTAATTAGGGAGAATATTCTGTTGTTCTTGATTAGTAATGATTTTTGGAATCTCTGGCCATAGTAAATTGAAATTTGGAAAATTTGAATTCAAATATTGATTATAAGTCATTTACTAATTAGTAAGAACGAATATGATTAGATTATTTAAAGTAGACACAAATTTCATAATCTAATACCAATTGGAACATTAGAAGACGAAATGATTAATTTATATGTTGTAGCTATGCATAGACAGGTTAAGTCCAACCACTTTGACATTCCTAATATTTGGGCGGTCATGACATGTTGCTAGACGTCAATCACGATCTATAATTATAAATTATTTAATTAGGGAATTAAAGATAAATTAAAAGAAGTTTTAATTTATTTGATTCTAATTATGAATTATAATCATAATTTATAATCATGGCCAACATGTTAGGAACCTAATGGCTCACATCTAAAAAAGATTTATAAAGGAGAAAGTGAAATTTGAATTAAGTTGGATTTAATTGAGATGTTTAGAAACTTTAAGGGTCAATGTGTGATATTTGATCTTAAAAGCATTAATTAATAATTATAATTAAAGTTTGACTTTAGTTGTAATTTTAATAAAATCCAAGGACATTAAAAAATAAGATTTTTCATATAAAAGGAAAATTTAGAAAATTGGTAGCTAGCACTTCTTATAATTTTTCCTTTGAAATTGGATTTTAGTTTTCTCTGAATAGATCTGTGGATACCATTAGAAGTCGGATGATTGAACGACTTATGGATTGACAGATTCAAAGAAACAAAAAGTTGTAATATGAAATTGCAACAAGTTAGTATTTTTTGTCAATTTCTTGTTTTATGTTTTTTAATAAATTCTGTTAAAGTTGATTCTATGGAAAAAAAATTATATTATTTCCATTGCGCTAAGATTTGATTAAGCGTAATTTTTCCGACAGTGGTATTAGAGCCACCTTTAATAATTTTAAATTTGATTCATAAGCTTGAATATGTTTTGATTTGGTTTTAATATCAAAAAGATGCATATTTATACGTTGAACCTATTTTGGGATTTAGTTTGTGATATGAAAATATGATTTTTTTGAAAGCTTTCATGGTTATACACGTTTACTGCACGGTTCTGTATGGTTTAGTGTTTATGCTAATTACACTAATGTTTCGTTTATGTTCTTCATGTTCATCAGAAAGTGTTTCCGGATATGGTAGGACTTGTTTAATCTCTTAAATGAATTGTTGTTAAAGCTTGTGTTTTCTGTTTCTAGAAAAGATGTAAAATGTTTACATGCGTTGTATCAATTTCTAGAAATTTTCCAGTTTTTCTGGAAATCTAGAAAAAGTTAGTGTTTCTAGAAATGTGGAAGACGTTTCACATGTTTCTGGAAATGGTTTTATTTTGATCTTTGATGAACTTGTTTTTCCACTTGTGCAATGTTTCTTCCGAAACAAACGAAGAGTTGCATGCGTTAATGACACATGAAGAGTTGCATGCATGTGTAATGAATGAATAATGAAACCGATATATGGTCTTCTCTGTTATCTTTGCATAACGTATGCTTAAGTTTTAGTTTAATAACTACAAGTGGTTGCATTTATGATTATGCGTTCTATTCTTTTACTGTAACATTTTTTTTTTCATTTGTTCAAGCATGAAGCATTAACGTTTCAAATGGTCATTATTCATTGTTTTTTATTCAAACTCAAATTCTTCAATGAATGTTGTTATATGCTTGATTAATGCGTATTATTGTGCATCATAGTGATGAAGCACAGGACAACCGAAGGTAGTAGTAGCTACTAGTGGTTAGAGAACCACCACCTTCGATGGTAGTGGTTTCTCACTCTAGAGAGTTTTATCTCTCTAGAGTTTTATGTATATTTATAAGTATGTCTATATTGATATAGATGCGGTAGAGTGCCTTGAGATAGTATAAAGGTAGCTAGCAGAATAAATGATGTTCTGTTTTTTTTTTTAAAGAAGTTATGGTGAAGAAGACGGGGTGCGTGCGACCATTCAGGTGCCAGAAGACGCAGTTTCCTGGCACTGGCCAGTGCACCCAGGAGACGTGATCTCCTAGCGTGCACCTGACAGGAGACTCAGTCTCCTAGCGTTGAGCCTAGCAGGCCAGTGCACCTAGGAGATGCGGTCTCCTGGCACTGAGCCCAACCTAGGCGACTGTCCTGCTGAGCCTGGCTAGAAGGCTCGTTTTTATTTATTTTGTTAATTTAATTTTTCAAATGTTGATTAATTAAATTAATTTTTATTTTTAAAAAATCTCAATTTATTTTCATAATTAGATTATGTCAAATAAATTAATATAATAAGATTATATTAATTCGAATGAGATTTTATTTTATTATTATTTATTTATTTTAAATCCCTCATTAAAATATTAAGTACATGTTTAGAACATGAATAAAGCCTTCCATTATTATAGGATTAAACCAGAGTTTTGTTTATTGTTAGGCTTGTTGAGTAAACACAAAGCTGTTTTAGCTTGAACATGTTTAATCTTATAACGCTGGGTTTTACTTAATTAAATTTATATGACTTGGATGAGTAAACTCATGATCATATTAATTTAGAGTCAACGGTAGGATAATATTATTAGATATGTTTATGACAAAGAGTTGTTTCCTAACAGATCTAGGAATCACATAAGATGTGATTGATAAAATGTTATCTACCAAATTTAATTTAACTGATTTGTTGAACAAACTTAAGATTAATTAAATTAAAATGGGATCCTAGCCTACTAGGAAATTATTTGATAATTCCTCAAATTAATAGTGAAGGTTATTAATTTGTTTAAAATAATGGGAGTAACCAAAATTTTAAAGTCCTCATTTATTTGGTTTTACAACATAAACTAATTTTTTTATGAAACAGTTTTTGAAAATGAGTACGAACTTGTCCCTGAGGAGCCCTATAGATGCAAACAAATTGATTGGACCAATTTTTTTGATTGGTTGTGTAACCTTAAAATTGTTTTAAGGCAAGAGAAAAAATCGTATGTTCTTGACAATGAGCTTCCACTTGAACCTGCACAAGATGCTGCCAAAGAGGATTGGGAATATTATCAAAGTCATATAGATGACAATGAGTAAGTAACATGTGTGATGTTTGCCAGCATGTCCCCCGAGCTTCAGAGGCAACATAAAAATATGAATGCAAGGGAAATGTTCTTAGAACTTCAAGAGTTGTTTGGTGCTCAAAGTTGGGTGGAGAGGTTTAAGATTGCAAGAGCCTTGTTTTAATGGCAGATGGCTCCTGGAACATCAGTGGAACTTCATGTTCTACAGATGATTGGCGATATTGAAAAATTAGGCTAATTGAGGTATGACTTGAACCTCGAGTTGAGCATTGATTTAGTGCTCAAATCTCTTACCTCGAGTTTTTCATAATTCATTATGAACTTCCACGTGAAAAAAAAGAAAACATCATTGGCTGAATTACTCAACATGCTCAAGATCGCTGAGGGATGCCTTAAGAAAGAATCTGGTTCTGTTCTTGTTGTTGGCTCTTCTTCTTCAAAAGATAAGGGTAAGACACTTAAGAAGAAGAAGAAGAACAAGAATCAAAAGACTTATGCTAAAGTGGCAAAGCCAGAAGGTGGTGTCAAGAAGAAGAATGACAAGGGCATTTGTTTCCATTGTACCGTAGCTAGACATTGAGGAACTACAAAGCTTATCTTGCTAGCTTGAAGGAAAAGAAGTTAAGCGTAACTTCAACTTCATGTTTGTTTATGATTGAAATCAATCTTTCTACTTCTGTATCACAATCTTGTGTATTATATACCGGATGTGGTTTTCACATTTGTAACAATGTGTAGGTACTGACAAACAGTAGAGCATTGAGAAAAAGAGAAGTGGACTTACAAGTCAGTAATGGAGCAAGAGTTGTTGCATTAGCTATTGGAACTTGTAGTTTAGCTTTGCCTTTTGGGCTTTTACTTGAACTAAATAATTGTTATTATGTTCCTGTCATCACAAGAAACATCATTTCTATTCCATGTTTGGACATGAATAGATTTGTTTTCAATATTAAGAATAACAGTTGTTTTTTTTATAAAGATGACATTTATTATAAGTTTGGTATGCTTACAAATGGTTTGTATGAATTAGATCTTAAAAGATTCTTCAAAAAAATAACAAGAAAAGGAGATTAATTTACCAAAATCCTTCTTATTTATGGCATTGTAAGTTAGGTCATATTAATGAAACAAGAATCACAAAGTTATACAAAGAAGGATAGTTAGATCCTTTCGATTATGAATCATATGAAACTTGTTAATCTTGTTTAAAGGGTACAATGACCAAACTTCCCTTTGGTGGAAAGGGACAACATGCTAACGAGTTGTTAGAGCTTATACATTTAGATGTATATGGCGCTATGTCTACTCAAGCTAGAGGTGGATTTTCATATTTCATAACATTTACAGATGACCATTCAAGATATGGTTATGTGTATTTAATGAAATATAAGTCTGAAGCATTTGAAAAGTTTAAAGAATTTAGACTTAAATTAGAGAAACAAACTAATAAGAGTATTAAGACACTTCGATCTGATCGAGGTGGCAAGTACTTGGGCCATCAGTTTCTTAGTTACTTAAAAGAGAATGGAATTCTCTCACAATTGACTCCGCCTGGAACTCCATAACATAATGGAGTTTCTGAAAAGAGAAACCGTACTTTATTAGATATAGTACGTTCTATAATGAACTATATAGTTCTTCTAGTTTCATTTTGGGGATGTGCTCTTAACATTGTTATTTACCTATTAAATAGAGTTCAATCCAAAACCGTTGACAAGACTCCATATGAGATATGGACTAGTAAAACACCAAAGTTGTCACACTTAAAAATTTGGGGATGTGATGCTTACGTGAAGCGTGCAATGTCTAATAAGCTTAAAGCTAAATCAGATAAATGCATGTTCGTGGGGTATCCAAAAGAAAGTTTTGGATATCAATTTTAACATCCTCTTAAACAAAAGGTGTTTGTCTCAAGACATGCTATATTCTTAGAAAGAGAATTTATTCTCAAACAAAGTA
>JANTPM010349288.1:0-15036 GCA_025434745.1 Erythroxylum divaricatum
AATATTTATTTTTGTTTTATATTACTTTATATACACTAATTACATAAATATTATTACATGATATTACTTTAAATTTTTTTCTTCTTATTTCAAAAAGAATTTTCTGGGATTCTGGTATTGACGTCAACATATATAAACTATGGGAGAGGCGAGCTCGTTCACGTTATCGCAACTTTATTGATGCAATATGCAAGGTTGGTGTACGATTGCGTTATATTTCGGAGCAAATATGGAGTCAATGGCAGGAGTATTGGAGAAGTCCTACGGCAATGACAATTTCAGGACGTAACTCCACCAACAGACATGGAGGCTCAGGGGAGAGAGAGTCTTCTCGTACATACATGAGGATCAATAACCTACCATGAGTATGCACAAAGGCTTGAGAATCTAAACTTCACACTTATTTTGTACATGTTTTACTTTGCTATATGATAGATAATGGTAATGGTATAGATGTCTAGTGTCATATATGACTGCGTTGAGTTTTTCGGTTTGTTCAACAGGGGGACATATCATAAAATTAGGAGAAACTCTGCCGAAATTTTTATCAAAAATAGTTCACATCTAAACATTTAGGTTAAATATGCAGGAAAAGTCTTTGAGTCTTCCTCCTATACTTACTCTGCTGTTTTTTCATACTCACACTAAGAAGCCTGACGGTGTGACATTCGTCAATGACTGATGTAAAAAACTGAATGTATATGAACTTAATGCCTTGTTATTATTTCTTTTATAATCATTTAGTTTTCCGATTATGAATAATCATTTACTAATGTAAACATTGGTTTCTAATTGGGCCAAATTCAACAAACCATTCAATAGTAGTCTCAGGAGGAACAACCTGTTGATGAGACTCAGACATATTTTGATGTTATTAGTGATAGGGATCGTCGTGAACTGATAATCGAGCTAGGTTCATTTGCGAATACTTGTTATTCGCAATCTTCCATATCTAGTACAACAACATTTACCAAACAAGCACAATCGTCGGAAGTCACCAAGCTTTGGGCCACAGTGGATACATTGATGGACTCACATGCAAGAGAAGATGAACTAGATGACTCACTTACAAGAGCAAATAAAGCAGATGATTCAACTGAGACAGGAACTGCAGCAGTTGAAGGATAGGGGTAGCACCTCTGAGCACCCTCCATCACCAGGACATTAGGATTATTGTAGTTATTTGCTTTTAAAAACAAAGATATGTACACTTTAATGTTTTTATTATCAATTAACAAATTTTGAACTTTATATCACCAATCAACTTCTATTTGAACAAATTAAATATATAAACAAATAAATTTAATATGCACAGATAATTCACAACTGTTAAAATTACGCATTTTTTATAAGATCATCAAATAAAATTTAATGTCGGGATTTTTAAAAAAATTCTAACTTCCAATTACCGACGGATTAGAAAAAATCATCGAAAAACATATTTACATATTACCAACGGAATAATTATACTGTCGGAAAAGTATTTCCATATTAATGGCGGATCATTGTATACCATCAGTAAATTGTTGGCTTTATTTACTGACCATTTCTGTTAGTCCGTCGATATATTTATGCCGATATACCGACAGTTTCCTTAATTCTGTCGATATATTTTACCGACGGAAAGGCATATGATATTTCGTCATTATAATTACCTACGCCCGTATCAACGACGCTTTTATCCATCATTTAGTTCTGTCGGTAAATATTAATACCGATGAAATAATTGTATTTAGCGACGATTATGTCCGCCGGTAATTCTTTAATTTCTTGTTGTGTACAGTTTCTGCTCTTAGATTACAACTATATAACTGTTGGATGTTAAGTGATCACAATGTTTTCAGATGGGATTAGCTTATAACAAAATCAAATTAAGTTTAGACATGATCTATGTTTCACTCTTCCTTTTTTTCAGTTGAAAGAAAATTAATATTTTAATATTCCTGATGGTTGTTTAATTGCTTCTAAAAAAATTATGCAATGACTTTTAGTAAACATTGACACCTATAAATAATTAAAAATATTTTATTTAACAGTAATCATTTAATTAATGATTTCTTGATTGAGTCCATGTTATATTGTTACATTATTGTGTTTGATTTATGTTATATTATTAAATTAATGGGTAAAAGACATAGACCTCCAATCTAATTTAAAAAATCTTAGAAAAACTCTCTTATCTTTAAAATTCTAAAAAAAATTCGTTATAGTTTTATTTTTAAAATCCCTTTTTTCAAACTTCAATTAAAAAATAATGATGAAATATACACAGTATAAACTTGAGACATGAACTAAGTAAATATTATTAATATGGTAATTCAGCTCAACTATTAAATTCAAGCTTAATCAATTTAATTTAAACTACATTAATAATTCAAAATAATTTTAATAAATTATTAATCTAAGTCTAATTTAATTAATTCAATTCAAATTTAAGAGTTGAGTTTAATTCTCATATAAATAACAATTGATAAATTTTCCTTTGATATTCATTTTGCTATTTACATTAATTTATGTTTAATATTTATATTGTGCATGTTTCATTTAGTATTTATATTGCTATTTACATTAATTTAAGTTTAATTTTCATATTGATATGTTTCATCTAATATTCATATTGCTATTTACATTAATTTACGTTTAATATTAATATTGTGATATTTACATGTAATATCCATATTGTATATGTTTCCTTATTATTTTTAGTTAAAGTCTAAGATTTTTTTTTTGAAAAACTTAAAAATAAAATTATTTTCTTAAAATTTTGAAATCAAAATTTTTTAAAAAATATTTCTTAAACTACAAGAGAAGTTTTTCTCTTTTATCCTAAATTATTATGTTTGATTTATATCGGTAGAAGTGAATTTCAGTAGGCTGTAAGTTGTACATCTCCTATTATAATCATGCAAGTTTTTCTACTTTCTCATGCACCAAAATAAAAACACCTCACTTCAAAAACTTTACAAGAAAGTGAAGAAAACCTGATATTAGCTCAAACGTTAAATGATCATAAAATTCCAATTGTCGATATACACATATGCATCAATGCTTATACTAAAATTATTTTGGAAGGTTTGATGTGGCAATTTCGCGACCAGGATCTTGATGTCTAGTGAAGAATCTAGTCTTATGCTTGCTTCAAAACTGTAAATTGACACTCTCGTGCCGATGAATTGAAATGCTCCACTGTACATTACGGCAGTTGAGTTGCCCTTCCAGTTTACCTGGTCAGAGGTCTTTGGATCCTTCATTTAGCATTCAGACAATACAGGAGTAACAGGCCTTCCTTTTACACAAAACACACCAAATTGTATTTGCAATATCTGTTCCAGTAAGCTTTTGTCAGGTTATGTTAAGAAAGCAAATTGTCCTTAAATTGCTATGAAAATGAAAATGAGAAAAGCAAACATAGTAACACAATATTTCCTTAAAATTCAATAGTAAAATACGTAGTTTCTTCTTGAAAATAAAGTACTAGTATGTCGTTGTCCACCCTATTTTGCTAGACTGATCCGGTTGGCATGTAGATAAAGCTAAACTAATGAACGGTAATGCTTCATTTTCCTTCTTTTTGTTTTCTTAATATGGGAAATGGTGGAGACATAATTTACTCAATGCTGTTATATATTAAAGTTTCCATTAGTCCAATATTAACACTTAAAAGTGCCATGTCCATTTAAGGTCTCTGGACCATTCAAGTGCTAGGTACAATGAAGCTTTTCAAGTTTATTCGGTCAGTATTGATCAACCTTTGTATGAAAATATAAATAAGCAAAGGTTCTTAAGAACGAAGGGCTCCAAGAAGTTACCACGCATGTTATGTTGATAAAAGTATAGCCACCAATGGTGAGACTCTAGAAAGCATGGCATGTAAAGCAACCACTCAAAGAACCCATCTGACGGGTTCTGCGGAATGATATAACCTTGCCAGACGTCCTGGGATTGGAAACTTGTTGAGCCTGATTGGCTAGTACGGAGCTTCTCATTTGCTGTGCTCTCTTCTGAGCTGATCTCAGCTTATTCATGATTTTATCCATAGAAGATGATCTCTTCTTTTCCAGCTTCATCTGAAACGAAATTCTGGATCTTTCAGCCCAAGCTACACCATGCTCTTTCGACAAGGTTATCAGACATGATATTATAATATCCCTTTTTAATAAAAATAAGAGAAAAAGATAATACATATACAGAAGGAAAAGTAACTAGAGCAAGGCAGCCAGTAAATGAATACATGGGAAGTATGAAAATGCTAACATTTTTTATAAGATCTCTTTTCTGATAAGGCATATTAGTTATCTATTTTTATTCTTATTTTATAAAATAATAATAATAATATTCCTCTTCATATGTTTCTGCTTTCTATATGTTAGGGAGAAAAGGCATCCAGGAAGAAAAGAACCTCAAGTTTCCTTATTGCTGCCTCTGCTTTTGCCTTCTGCAGGTTCTCCCATGCTGTAATTTTGGCTTCCTCTCTTTTGACCCTGCCAAGGTAACAAATAAAGTTGATATGTAAGTAAAACCGGTAAAAACTTTTACTACTTTTATTAAGTGTACGAAGACAACGAGGTCAAGTTTTTCTTAGCTAATATATAATGCGGCGGCGGGACGCACGTTCTGTATCTCAGCACATCACTACTATGGTAAAGTTGGCCTAAACTGGACTCAAATAACACATGATGTCAAAATGACAGTTTCTTATGTGCAGCAAATATCAACATGAAATAATTGCCCTCAACATCACATGATCCACACGCAGAAGCTCACGCCCAACTCCAGGCTTTAGCATGTGGCATGTTTGACAAAGTCCAAGTTTGTGTCTCAACTTTGTCTATCTTCATAAGACAAAATTGACCATCATTTAATTCTCCAATTTTAATGCCAGGTGAGCACAGAGGATATTAAGACTTTCCTTTCTGTGGGATCTATGTTTTACGAATATGAGGTTTTACTTGTTGGCTGATGATAATATTAATTGACCTGAAGGAATGAGATAAGAATTGAATAATTCGACAGAGGAATTACTTAGAAATGCTCTTGGCAGCCTCTGAAACATCCCAAGCTGAAGACGGAGCATCAACAGCTTTTTTCCTCCAGCCATCAACAATGTCTGAGCTCTTCCAACTGTTGCGGGCTCTATGTTTCTTAGACCACCTTGTCACAGTAACCCTTTCATCTACCTGCACATCCCTTACTTCTGATTTAGACGAATGGATACTCTGCATTTCTATAATAGGTAGCGCAGAGGGAACGGAGGCAGAGAATGATGCCCTCTGACTGGGAGATGACTGATTGCTTCCATCAGGACTCATTTGGGTCGCCATGTCTCTTCTTGAAACTGCGCGAGAGACATTGGTGACTGCATCCTTGACACCATCAAGCTTTTCATCTACGCAATATGATTAAACATGAATAAGCCAGTACCAAATATGGAATGTAACATAAGAAATTAGCTATTGATGGACAAATATTCAATCAATATGACTGCTTTTATCTTCACATGTTTTTACATCATGCTATGCTCACCACTGGAACCAAATTTAACAAAGCCAGGTAAACAGAGTGTTAAAGGCTTGATGTCAGAGGTTCACCCAAGTAGACTTGATGATATCAGCAATCATACCCACGTACAATATTCTCAGGAGTTCAAGTGGTCCATTCCATCCATTTAGGCGACCAAGCAGCTTTACACGGATATAATCCAGTGGAATCTTAAGTGCTGTGTTCTGATATTAACATATCATACCCATACAAAGGATACCCATAGCATTCAACTGTCTGTGCTCCGAAACAACGTTTTCATCAATACCATGACTAAATTACAATTGAAGTTTTTCACCAACAATCAGAGCGACTACATGCAATGAACTAGGACGAAAGAGAAGGATCTGGGACTATACTATACCTTGTGAGGGCAACGAAGATTCGGCCATCAACTCGGAGCAACCGTGCACACTAACTGAACGGGCCATGCAAGGTTCAGTCCTCACAGGAAAGGCCAACCCATGGCCATTGGACTGAATAGCAAATCCATCAGCAGCAATAACACCAGCCGAAAACGGAGAACCCGCCACGAAGTTCCCCGCATTCCCCGCATCAAAAGTTTGCATGGCAGGTGAATACAGCGAATAATAAGCAACCCCAGGTGGCCCAAGGGGGCCACTCTTCGCCTTAGGTCTCCTTTGTGGAGCTGCCAACGAAGTTCTCACTACCCCATCTCCAGAAACAGGACTAAAAATCCACCTCTCAGCATCCTCCCACTTTGACGGCAACGTTCTGCCGTTATTGAACGGTAAAGACGGAGCACCCACTTGGCGTCTATTCCCGTTGGTGTGTGATGGCACTCGCTCCGAGCTCCAACCTTTCTGCATTCCTACACTCGCGTGTCGGTAAGTGGGAGTGCCTGGACTAGGAAAAGTACCCGACTTTCTAGAAGAAACCAAGCTCTTCTTCATAGCGGCCAATCTCGGCGAAGACGCAGCAACGACATTGTTCAGATCTAGAGAGGCGGGTCTACGTCTATCTGCCTTCAATATAATCTCAGATCTGGATCTCCGATCTTGACACTCTACAATAATAAAAGGCCCATTTTGTCCAAGGTTGAGGAACTTTAGAGACGAAAAACTTGACTAAAAAGTGGAACTTTGACTTTTGACATTGGAGGTACCTTTGAGAGCGAGAGAAAAGGAGCTTCTGGCAGAATCTACCAGTTGATGGCTATCGTACTCTGTAACAATAATGCCGTCTTCTCTTTGAACTGATTCCAATTAGGAGAAACAGTAAGCGAGTGAACAGAATTTGAAATTTCGCTTTTCTCTTTTGTCTTCATTAGGTTTCATTTCATTTAACTTTATTCATAAAGTTGATGAGAAAAAGAAAGCATTAGTTGCAGAGTACCTTGAGCTTTTTGGGCTTTTGTAGAGGGGTTCTTGTAATATTGGAGTGTTTTATTATGAACAGCGGTAGTGTGTTTGTTTGGATATGGCTCTAGATCTGGACCACTAGAGCTCTCGTGTTCATGTCCTGCCAAATGCTGCAATCCAAACACACATGAAAGTTACTTTCACCAATTTTCTCTTCTCTATCCTCCAAATTCGTCATTGAATTTCACTTCCTTAACCGGAATTCATATCCAACACCTGGATTCTCAGGTCATGCACTCACATACACATACGTCAGTTCAAAGCATATAATTTTAGGTAGAACTGAACTAATGATTGCTTAAAATGAACAACTGGTTCACTGCCAAACAACATGCAACAGAAGACTGCATAAAGTCTAGTTACAATTGACTTACCGGCGAGAATTCGGAGGCGAGAGAGTCTTGATCGTGAGCATCGGAGGCAAAAGAGCAGCGATCCACACTCGCAGAAGCAGAAGAAAACAAAGTGAAGTTGGAATCGAGCGTGAATATGACCGAGTCAGGACTAGCATCGCGAGGTCTAGCCAAAGCCGATCTGGACGGTCTCTGCTCTTGATACCCTAAGTCCGGCATTTTCTACCTTCTCTGCTCTGCTAGTTCACATTCAGTCAGATACACAGAGATAAGAGAAAGAGACAGCTTCGCTTGGGCTTAACATGGCGGGAGTTTATTAACAAACGATTCGTTTTATGTCGCAATAATCACTTCTTTTTCTTTTCCTCGTTTTACTCTTAATGATTCGCATGATTAAGAGTTAGAATTTTTAAATAATTTAATTTAACTTAATTTTTGAAACTTAATTTAAATAATTAAATATAATGTTAATTTATAATTTATAATTATTATTTAAAATTGTTAATAAATTAAATTTTAATTAACAATAGCATCAACAATAACTCAATACCGATAAGATTCAGATTGCATGACCCAATTGAAAAATTAAGTTGAATAATCATTTGTTTGGCATTATCTTTTGAACAAGAATATGTTATTTGTAGAAGAATTAAAATGATTTAAATAAAAAATTAAGTGATTTTTGCAATAAATCTTAATAATTTAACTCTCTAAAGCTTAAATTAAGACAAAATTTAAGTGGGGGATATAGATATTTTAACAGTAAACCATTAGGAGAAGTGATGATTGTGATGTTCTTTTTGTTAACAATGGAATGACCTGCCAAGTGGGGTATTGATAGTTGATACTTTTAATGCTTGACCGTGAAATTGACCGGAGAGAAAATGACGGTGGGGTCCCTCTTATTATTGTATATGGCATGTTGGTCCTAATACGGGCGTGGAGGGTAACAATGACTAATTTTATTCTGTGGTGGGTCTTCGCTCTTGATTGAAAGTGAGTATGATATCTTTTAACAACTACTATTACAGAGTAATCGGTATGACGGTGGAAGCACCATAGGGGACATAATCAATGATTTGTTGAAATATAGTCTAGACATGGAAAACAGAACCATTACGTGACTTGCACCGGTTAATGTTTGTTTATGGTAAAGAGGAACACCGGTGGAGTTTCACTTACTTTCAATATGTCCCCGTGAAAACTGAGGAAGGTGCGTGCTCAATCCCAGCTACTGCGATGGTTGGACTTTTGTTTGCATGATAAATCTGAGGTCGGATCTTCCTCCATGTGATATTCTGACCAAAGCTGCACCCTCTTCTTCTCTATTCCCCTAATATATGTTTCCCCGTACTATATAGTATAAGATAGTAGTTAATGATCTTACTCTTTCCTCCCCCGATTCTCCGCTATTTATTGAAACATGGACGCATCATCAGAGACGGTTCTAATAAATTATCGGAAAAGGAGATCAGAAGCACCGTAAATCTAGCCGGTGGCAGCTCGACAGCCTGGGGTTCTGGCCGGTCAAACCGGTTTTTGCTGTTAGTAGTTAATATAATAAAATCCGACGCACGTACATTTGCGACCTATAGACAGTGGCAGGCTTAAATGATCTGGTAAGAGGTACGTTTCGTTAATGGATTGACACTTTAGAGCATCAACTGTTTAGTTAGGTTTACTACTAGGTGACTTCGTCGACATTTTGTTATATAATATGTATAACCCTATCTTTTTCCTGAGTACTGTTCATGCACAGGCATGACAAATTGGTATCGTGTCTAGCTGATCTAAGTTGATGATATCCGATAGGGACTTGGGTTTTTGTTTTGCTGAGATGCCCAAGTTGACTCGAGCACTTAACAGAACTTCTTATACTATTTTTCCCTCAAAAGTGTTATTTTAAGCATAGTACCGTGTCCAAGCTGAGGTGAATCTGGAGTCTTGTTTGCCTTTCCAAATCATCAATTATGGCTCGTTGCCATGATCTACATGTGAGTCAAAGGTCCAGCTGGTGATTATCTGGTTGTTCCATCAGTTTCATAATGTGATCTTCACGTTATCAGCTTTATATAGATGATCGTCACTAATCAGTTTTCAACATATTCAAATTAAGTGCATCTTTTTACATAAAATATGAATTATAGCTACTGTTTTTGTATTATATATCCTTTGAAGCATATAAAAAGATTGGAAAAATTAGGACGACAAACCATGTCGAGGCATTAGCTGGCCATCTCACACCAGTCAATGCCCACCTCCCAGCGTCCCAAGGCATTGAATGACCGAGATTAGTTGTGCTGATAAAGCTTCAAGTTACTCACCAAATAATCTGAAACATGACACTTTTAGCAAGCAAATTCAGTATCGTACATTGAAGCTCACATAGGAAGTTGCAACAACTTATATGCTCTTGTTTGGAGAAAAGGAGGTCCAGGAACATCTTGAAAATTCCAAATATTCTATTGGAAGGAAGGGCTCAAAATAATTCCACTTCTCAACATAAGTGAGGTTTGCCCATAACAAACATCAATAGATGGCATCAAATATCAATCATTCTCTTCTTACAATTCCTTATCCAAAAACTATGCTTTGTAGTTATAATATGTCATTCCCATATATCAACATCTCAGCACATAAAGCTTTCACAAAATGTTACACCTACACAACTAGTTCAGTATTATATACTCATTGATATATTTTCTTAATAGTTCAGTAATGCACATTTTCTTTAAACAGCATCAAGGTTTTAAATTGCGGATTTTGGATTAAGCTGCAATTGCAGTCTATTACAATAATTGCAGTCGATGTTAACTTTACAGGAAATTGCGGCACTGGAGCCAAGTGCACCCGCAATATTGTGGGCACAATTTTAGTTGTTTTCCGCAATTTAAAACCTTGAACGACATTAATATTAACCATTTGCAATACATGCAACTTACAGAATTTCTTTGCCCTATCCAAACTCAGCATCGTATATATCAGCTCAATGAGCAGAAACTGTACAAACACGTCCACCCAAACCAATTGGAAATTAAGCTGACCTAGCATTTGCAGTAGCCATGTCACTGAAGTAAGCAGTTACTGGCTTCAACTTGCCATTCAAGAAGTTCTTCTCAACCTGAGACCAAAGTATGACCTCACATAAACGTGCATAGACAATTATGCAGTATAATTAAAATGTTATTTGAATTGACTGAGTGAACATTCTCCATAGCTTCTCCTATAACATATCATATAACAGAGTGCATTAGGCAAACTAAATTCAATTGTTACCTCTAGGGACCATGGAGGATCATTATATAAAGCCAACTCTGCCAACTGATTGATGTCAATATTTTTAGGAAGAAACATGATGATCCTGCCACCAATTTGCTTTGCTTTGCTGAAAATAAAATGGCTGCAAAAGGCCTCATTTTTATAAGTTCAATATGTGATGTTTCTTTTTTCTGTCTAAAGGGAATAAAAGATGAACTGAAATGGAATACATAATGGAAAATATTTGAGAAGAAAATATGAAGATACCCATCACGAGGCTTTAGCATTGTCTTCATGTCATAAGTCCCCACTTTAGAATAGTCAGGTCCTCCCCAGGGAGGTGACAAAAAGACAGTGTCTGCCTGTAGCAGATGACATAAAGTGCAGATTATAAGACTTGAAGAGAGTAATTGTAAGAAAATTTTGAAAATAGATAAACAAAATGTCACAGCAATATCAGGTTTTAAAATTAAGAATGAACACACTAACACATCACAATGACGATAAGGAAATGACATCAAAATATAAATTAAAGCCTCAAGGCCTTCCAAAAAGATGCAGAAGTGGTGGGAATTTTAAGGATAACTCGCATAATTCAGCACATAACACCAACGAAATTACACTACTAAAACCACAAGCCATGCTTAATACCTGCAATTTTGGTGCCAACACAAAAAAATCGCCTTTTACAAAATCTATTTGGTCATCAACTCCATAAATGGCTGCATTGTGATGTGCATAGTCAATCTTCTTTGGATCAATGTCAATTGCAGTTACATGTTTGCACCTGAAATATTGAATTATACAAACCAGAAGCAGATATATTCAAATTCGGAGAATAACCGCAGCTCATAGGAGTCAGATCACAACACATCTCACAGGCTTAAGGGTTCATGTATGCAATTGGTTGATACAGGCAAAAACCACACACCTAGTAAAAAGCAAAAAACTACATGGGACTTCCGTGCTCACCTCTTTGCAAATTGGATGGCATTGCCCCCAACTCCAGTGAAACAATCAATTATGACATCACCAACACAACGAGTTGCATGATGCCTCGCGATAGGCTCTGGAGTAACAGAAAACCATCCCTCTTCATCCATTTTTATGCCATCATCAAATCTAGAAAATAAATGGTATCTTTGACACCAATACTTTTTAATATTTGCAAACAACTCTACAGATATCTCGTCACACCCAAGCTCTGAGAAAGTCATCCCAAGCTCTGAGAAAGTCAATGTTACGGACAAAGCATCAGAGATCAGAAAAATGACAAATGCCGATAAAAGACCAACTAAACAGCAAAAGGATAACAATTCATAGGCACTGCAAGGTTTGCACAGCAAAGAAAGATGCTGTAACAACCTTTATCTCATTTAATTTTAATGTGGTAGAAATAAGATTTCGGATGTCATATCTAATATAAAATTTTGAAGAAAAGTGCAGTAATTAAACCTTCTATATTGTTGAGTGATTTCTGACGAGCTCGTGCTTTTTGTACTTTCTTTTTCCTCCTTTTCATTGCAGGGTCAAGCAGGGCACCAGAAGTGTCCATTGCAGGGTCAGCACTATCCACATTCATATTACTATACCAAAGAACAAGTTCCTTTGTTGTAATGATGAAGCTGCAAGCACATGAAGACGTCAGTACCATTGCAAAAGCAATACAATCAGCCAACTCATGCCAAGCTACTCAAAATATCCACATGCTGAACCTGAACTTTGGAAAACGTTGAATAAAAAATTACTGCAGATGGCTCAGATTGCTTGCCATGGTTAATTCGCAACAAAGAAATAAGATATGTAAAATAAAAGAAGTCAGACACCTGCCACAATTATCCTGAGTGTCTGATGGTTTGCATTGTGCAACTTCATCGTCACAAGTTTTACCAGTTACATCATCTTCAGCTGAATGCTCAAGGCTGCCAGCCGCAGCTGGTAAAGTAAACTCAGTTGTAGAGCTGTAAGCAGCAACACCTGCAGAATCGTTTCCAAATATCTGATAACTTAATCCAGTGTCAACAGAGGGTCCGTCAATCGACTCGGAACAATTTGACAAACCAAGAGAAATCGGAGATCCACCATCCATTTCAGTCTCTTCATAAGTAACATTTTTTGACTCTTCATTGGCAACATCAACCACAAGATGTTCCATGCCAGGGGGTGCATGCCAAGTGGATACGTCTGTTTTGATATTGTAGAAGTAGTTTCTCATGTAGAAAGGGTCCCAATATACCTTCCAATCCTCAAAATCTCCAGACTGATGACTGTCTGGTGCATTACGTCCAAGCACATCAGGACTCTGAGAGGCTTCAACAAATTCAGAAATCATCGTCAGCTGATAGCTATTTCCATTGCAAAGATGCCCATCCTTACCAGGATGGCAAACAGAAAAAGAATCTCTCAGATGGTCAGACTCTGAACTTTGGCAAAGTTCTTTCTCACCAACATTGACACCAGTGTCTGCCAAACTGACCGCTGAGGATGACACAGAATCTAAATTGTTTGAACTCCGTTCTGAATCTAAATTGCTCGAACACTTTCCTTTCTTATTCTCATCATTGAACACAACATCAAACTGTGGTAAGAAATTGCATTCCTGGCTACTTGTCAACATACTGTTGGATGTACTATCAAAGGTTTGTCCCAGAAAAGCAGGAAATGTGACTTCAGTTGATTTTGCTGAATCTTCACCACTCTGAAATTGAGATTCAGTTCCATAGGCTGCACCATCATAACAAAGTGATTCACTTTGAGCAAGTGCTGAAACCGAAGTCAAGGAATTGCTTGTGTTAGCATTCAAAACATTTGGAGATCTAATCTCCAGCCCACTCACTTCACTAAATTCTATGGTGTGATCGTTGGCTTCTTTATAACCATGAAGATGCTTTGAACGAGTTCCTTTTCTTTTGCTTTTTTTGATATTACTCCTTATCTGCCAGGATGCCAATAGTATCAATAAACAGGAAACATTGTTGGTTTGGAAACTGACAAAACGTTAATGGCAAGAAAAGCAAAACTAGTCATAAAGTTGAAGAAATGATAAACAGTTATATGAAATTGGTATTGTGGTTTCACACCGTGTCCTTTGCCCATATAACATAAGTTATATGACCTTTTCAAAATTCTTCTAAACTCATCGTAAGTGAACTGTTTGATAATATGCTCTTTCTGATCTCTTAATCCACCTTAAAAAATATGGACATCGTCTGGAGTCACGAAGCAGGGTTCTTCCCAATTTCCCCAAAAAGATCAGATACCTCCAATTAATTTAATTCAGAGGAAAACTACAACTAAGTGACCAACCAAAGTAAAAATCAAGGGATTTGTGAGGTACCTCCTTATTTGACTGGAAGGCAAAAGGAAGGCCCAAGGCATCCATTTGTTCCTTCAATTCCGAGTCCTCCGGTGTTTGAACAAAATCTAACGACGAAACATAGACTAAAAATCAAAAAAAATCAATCAATCGAGAAGAAAATAGTGGGAAAACAAGACATGCTACAGCTATCAACTAGCCCAGCATAAAAAAGGTAAAGTTAAAATGGACTGATAAAAAGCAGGAGCAAAATAATCGAAACACTCACTAGCATCAGATACATAGATGTTGGAGCTGATATCTTCATCTCTTTCAGGCGATTTTTTCTGGCAATCAAACAAACACGTAGTGGACGTCAACTTCTAGTCCCTATTAAACTTGAAGAGTAAGGGCGCTTTGACCCTCAACAACAAAACAAACAAAAACCTTTAACCCAGCAATTTAAGCACAGATAAAGACATCATGCAGTTAGAAAGCAACCGAAACTTACGCTGGTCTCAGAAAATAAAGGTACTTCGAGTGTCTCCGTCGAGCCATCGGCCCTGTCAAGTTACAATTTTGCAGGAATAAATAAGCTTTAAGCTAAGGAAAGAAACACAGAAACAAAACGAGAGAGAGAGAAACGGGACCATATGTAGACTTGGGTGAATTTGAAGAGAGACCCAAGCGCTCTAACAGCAGGCGCTGCACGTACTCTCTCCACTTCGTCCATTGCACAGTCGCACGAAGACACCCAGACTTTAGGTCCAAGAGTTTAGTGTCTTACAGACCACTTTTCGGCTTTTCTGCTTCTGTCTCTATCTTATTCAATATAATCTATACATTTTCAATATATATTATAAAATAATAATTATTTTTTATATGCACATATTTTTAATTAAATATGTTCAAATATTTTTATCGTCAATTTATTTTAACTGTTTAAAACAGATAAAATTATATAATTTAAAATAATTTTATAATTTAAAAATAGTTAATTATTACAATATTTGAATTCCTATAGAATATATGCATATTAAATATTTATAAATATTAATTTTAATAATATAATATTTTCAATATTATATATATTCTTATTTTAATATACCAGTATTTAAAACATGTCAATTAAATATTATTTATTATAATTTAATGTATAATATAAAATACTTTAAATGTGTATTTATAAAAATATTATATTTATTTTAAA
>JANTPM010358330.1:0-14922 GCA_025434745.1 Erythroxylum divaricatum
AATCACAATTCATGGTTCATAATTCAAGCACACATACATGCAAGCAAGCATATACATTTTGCCCATACACACAACAATCATAAATATATTACCCACCTAATATCGCTCGAGAATCCAACTCACTGTTGTCCTTCCTCTTGCGATTGGGTCAGGTTGGCTTTGTTTCCTAAAACAAACCAAGTTTCCGTTTAATCAATATCCAAAAGAAAATATTCAAAAAGCGTGAAAATCGAAAATACTAATACCAAAAGTCTACATTCGACTTTCATCGAAATTCCCAAATCCTACGAGGCTATATCCAAACTTCCCTTCTTCATACAACTTGTAGCCCTTTATTTCTAGGTCATAACGAATCCGAAATCACCTCAATTGGACATCTACACCAAAAGATATGCCCAAAAAAAATATCAAAAGTTATAATTGCTGGAAACAGGGGGCTCGTCGTGACGTGCATCCACGCTCGTCGCGACGAAGGCCTGTGCTCTCGTCGCGGCGAACACGATTTTGCACGCCACGACGTGCTCTCGTCGCGACGTGCACCAACTCGCACGTCGCGGCGAATAAACATTTTCATGTTGCGACGTTGCTCCCTTCCATGCACGCCGCGACGTGTTCATATGCACGTCGCGACATGCGGGTCTGGAGAACTACGCCGGACCTATTTTTCCAGCATTTTCCTACTTCAATCCTTCCCTTAACCAAATGCAACACATCTAAATCATATATCATGTCTTATACCACATTTCTAACCTATTAGCAACTCAAAAATCAGTCATAAACGCATCAACCCTAGAAATCTAACCATTTTTGCCGTAAACCCTAAAACCACCGATTCTCAAACATTCATCATCCTCTAGGTTTAAATCTAACCATAACGAGTTTAAAAGAAACTAAACTTACTAGAATTCGCTTCGAATCTGTCGGAAATCGCTTACGAAAACAACCATATTTTCTCTCCTCTTCTTCCTCTACCTACGACACCTTCTTCTTCTTCTTCTCTTCTTTTTCTTCTTTTCCTTCTTTCTTTTCTAATTTCACTCTTAATTCTAAGCAAAGACCATTTTACCCCTCCATACAAAGCCTTAACCCATTCCAACCTAAGCAATCTTCCCAAAAATACCCTAAAAAATTTTATCCTATAATTTCCATTTAAACCACATTATAACCAAATAATCCTCAATTATCCACTAATACTCCCAAATTAATCAAACTAAGCCATAAAAACATAAGTAACACAATTCATATGAGATAACATCATTAAAAAAAATTTCAGGGTCCAACAGTTTGTTGGGTTATGTTTGGCATGCATGTTGATTTGGAAAATTTTGTATAAATTCTAGATTTTTTTTCTAATTTTCTTTCACATAAATGTTTATAAGATTTTGTTTCATGTTTTTGTCAAAGGAAAATTCAATTAAATGTCATTTGCAATTTTATTTTGAATTTATATCTAGTCTATTCATATGATAATTTTTGGGAATTTCTACAAAATTGAATGCATGTGCTGAATTTGAAAATTTCATAATAATTCTAAAAAAATGTTTTTATGATTTTCTTTCACAAAAATGTTTATAAGGTGTTATGTTATGTTTCTCTTAAAGGAAATTGCAATTGAATGTTTTTTGCTATTTTATGATTTTCCACGTGTATGAGATGCATGACACTTATTGTTATAGTGATTATCTTATGCATGTATGATGTAGATTATGACTACCGTTAGAAGTCATATGACAAAATTCATAGACATGTGATGTGCTGGCTAATTCCACTAAGTGAATAAATAATTCTTAGGAACTAGATTCTGGAATGTTTTATTATAAGAGTCTGGAATTTTTCCAGAATTAATTGAATTTGATTCAATTTATAAATCAAGTCAAAGTCAACATTGGTCAACTTTTTGAAAGCTGATGAAGTTGACTTGTTTAATGACTTATATGTATGTATTTCGGTTATAGGACCTTAATAAAATGTTTATGAGATAAGAAATGCATTATTTTCATGCTAGTAGCATGTTAAGTGCAAGTGCTTGAAATTAGAGTTCTGGAAATTATCCGAACATCAAATTGGTCCTCTTTTTAGTGTCTAGTAGGTTAACTTATTTATCTTGATGAATTAGGCCATCAAAATATTTTTTCTTGTGTCAAAATTGTCTAAATAAATTTGAGATGATCTAGGGATATTATAGAAGATGAATTGATGTTTAGAAATTTTGAAAACCTTTGGGATTAATTTAGAATTGATCCAAGTACAGCATAGCATTTCTAGTGTAACTAGAAAAAGGCATTTGTACTAGAATTAAAGTGTTTAATTTGAACATCAAAATAATTGAATTTTAGGGTTCCTAATCGAATCACATTCATAATTCGAATTAGCTGAGACTAACACTAGTACTTGATTTGGTTCAAGAGTTGAATCAAATCACGAATTTTAATTTGATTCATAGTCAAGTTACAACCTAAGTTAAACCTTCTTTGTGTGATACATGCATTAGATGCATTTTAAGGGTGGTTATAGACAAAAAATGAATTTAATTGAGTTGTCCATAATCTGAATATATATATGAGATATATATACATAATTACCTTCTTACTAATGATGAGACCAAACAACAAATCTCTCAATCGAAATATTAGGACGTACGCCTTCCATTAATATGACAAGAACGAGAGTTCTTTTAGAGTTGGGTTATTGGGCAAACGTAAGGTCAATATGGATTAATGGGTTGATCCTAACTGGAAGCATTGATTTGTTGGGCAAACCCAAGATCAATGTAGATAGAAGCAAAGTTGGGTTATATACATTGTACTTATACGAATTAAGAGTTGATGACCCAATGAGTGTGTTAAATCAACAGTTGATGAAACAAGTCAATAGTTTCATAACTGAATGCAATTGGTATGAATGATACCTACCGATTGACTTAAGGTGGCTTGTTGGGCAAACCTAAGGTCATTCTTGGTGATATTGGATATCGACTCATTAGGAAAACTATGAGTTTTCTAGAATTTGTAGTGAGGGTTATGGATTTGGATAAAACTAGTGGGACCCACAATGCACATGTTTAAAGCCCTTATCGATCTGCATTTATGTACATTCTAACGTTCTCTCTCATTCTTCTAGGTTATTGAATCACCATAATGTCTTCATCTAGTATGAACCCACATTCCCTACTAGACTCCAACAAACTCATGAGACCTAACTTCTTAGACTGGCTACGAAATTTGAGAATTGTTCTCAAATATGAAAAACTAAGATATATCCTAAATAAACCACTTCCCGATCCCCTTACTGCCGATGCATCTAATGTGGATCAGAAAGCTTATAAGAAGCTACTAGATGATAGTGAGCTGGCTAGTTGTATTTCCTGACCTCTATGTCATCAGAGCTGCAAAAGCAGCATAAGGTTATGGATGCTCATACTATAGTCTACCATATAAGAGAATTGTTTGATGAGCAAGTTCGATCTGAAAGGTTCGAGATCTCGAGGTTTCTTTTCTACTTTAAGATGGCTGAGGGATTATCTCCAGTCTAGTATGCGCTGAAGATGTATGGATACATTAAAAGGTTAACCAGTTTGGGTTTCATGATAGATCATGAATTAAGTATAGACTTATTAATTTTGATTGGTTTGACTGATAGTTATTCACAGTTTGTGTTTAACTATTGGATGAACTAAATATCCACATCGATACTTGAGTTGATTAATCTACTCAAAATAGCTTAGCAAATTGTCAAGAAAGATAGTAAGGTTGTGATGCTAGTGGACTCTACTTCTGATTCTCGCAAGAAGAACCAAAAGAAGAAGAAGTCCAAGAAATCAGTGGGAGGTGTAACCAAGAAGAAGGCAAAGGAGACTACATCAAAGGGGATTTGCTTCTATTGCAACAAGGAAGGACATTGGAAGTGGAACTACAAAGCTTATTTGGAGTCATTGAAGTAGAAAAAGGTATTAGATGCCCTATTGTCTACTTCAAGTATGTTATTTGTCATTAAGGTTAATACTATTCTAATCATAACATTTGGGTATTAGATATTGGATGTGACTCACACATATGTGTTGATATGCAGGGTCTTAGGGATAGTAGACCGCTCAAGAAAGGAGGGGTAGACCTACGAGTGAGAAATGGAGTGATAGTTGTTGCATTAGTCGTAGGAACATATACTTTTGTATCTTCCTAGTAGGTTAGAGTTAGTTTCAGATAATTGCTATTATGTATCCGTTGTGACAAAAAACATTGTATCTATTTCATGTCTTAATAAAACGGGATTACATTTAACTTTTTCAAGCAATGGTTGTTCAATTAATTTAAATGAAATATTGTATGATACTGCTACATTGTGCAATAGTATTTACAAATTAGATATTTTCAATCCAACTTTAAATATCAATGACAATAAAAGACAAAAATGAGATAACTTAAAATCGTCCTACTTATGGCATTGTCGACTTAGCCATATGAGTGAGAGATGCATGGCTAAGCTATACAGGGTTATTTGATTATGAATCATTTGAAACATGTGAATCTTGCTTGTTAGGAAAGATTACTAAATTACCTTTTAAAAGAAAGGGTGAACGAGCGCATGGGTTATTAGAACTAATACATTCTGATGTATGTGGTCCGATGTCCATTCATGCTAAAGGTGGTTTTATGTACTTCATTGCCTTTATTGTTGATTATTCATGATATGGGTATGTGTATCTAATAAGGTACAAGTCTAAAGTATTTGAAATGTTCAAACAGTTCATCCATGAAGTAGAGAAATAACTCAGTAAAGGTGTCAAGATACTTTGATCAGATCGAGATGGTGAATACTTAAATAAGGAGTTTCTAAGTTATCTTGGGGATAACAGGATTGTATCCCAGTGGACTCCACCTTACGCATCACAATATAATGGTGTGGCTAAAAGGAGAAACCGAAATTTATTAGACATGGTGAGGTTGATGATGGGCTTAGCAGATCTACTAAAATCCTTTTGGGGTTATGCACTAGAGACTGTTGTTTATATGATAAACAGAGTCCCTTCAAAAGTAGTTAAAGTTATCCCATATGAGATATGGACTAACAAAAGGCCTTATCTTTCTCATATGAAAGTTTGAGGTTGTTCGACTTACATAAAGCAGATCCAATCAGACAAGCTTGAAGCGAAATCTGATAAATGTTTGTTTGTAGGATATCCTAGGGAAACAATTGGATATCGGTTTTATAATGCTTTAGAGAAAAAAGTGTTTGTCTCAAAGTATGCTATCTTTTTAGAGAAAGAGTTGAGTCTAAGAGAAGACAATGGGAGCAAAGTTGAACTTGATGAAGTTCATGGTAATCAAATAGATGCAGATCAATTGCCTGAACCCGAGATTGTTGTTCATGAAGATAAGACAACAGTTGAACCTTCTGACACACATAATATTCGTAGGTCAAGTAGGATACGTAATGTTCCAGAGAGATATAGATTTCTTATAAGTGAACATAATGGCGTATTGTTCATTGAGGAAGATGAGCCTGCAACCTATGAAGAGGCTTTGAAAAGTTCAGAATCTAATCATTGGCTTCAAGCCATGAAGTCTGAAATAGATTCCATGTCAGAAAACTAAGTATGGACTTTGGTTAACCCATTCGAAGGGCTAAAACCTATAGGATGCAAGTGGTTTTTCAAGAAGAAAATCGACATGGAAGGTAATGTGATTACTTATAAAGCGAGATTAGTCGCTAAAGGTTATCATCAAAGATAAGAAATTAACTATGACGAGATATTTAGCGTCGTAGCCATGCTTAAATTCATTAGAATACTCCTAGCCATTGTTGCTCGTTATGATTATGTTTTTTATTTATATTCTAATATATTCGGAATTAGATCATAACTTGATTTTATACATAGAGACTGAAAAACTCTATTTATGAATAAATCTACCGTAATTGGAATGAATTAATTGCAACCTTAGAGATATGATGATATAAATCTTTAGATTATGATCAAACCTAATAGAGGGATTCATAAATCGATGAAATAATCCTATAAACTTTAACATGAGTAATTTGGTTGACAAGCTTAGGATTAGTTATTAGTAGACTCAAGGTAAGTTACTACCATACCATATGAATCTCCACGATCCAATAGATTAACAAAACAATTGTATAATAAAAGATCAATATGCTAAAAGTTTAGGGAGATTCAAAACTTACAGGCTAATTTTTTGATATCAGTAATTTTTTTAGTGCTTCCTTAATTCTCTAATTCAATCTTGCTACTTGTTTTTTTAGTTTTATTTTATTTTAATTTAAAAAAATCACAATCAATTCATAGACAATATAATAGAATAACGACAACTATTGATAATCACTGTCTTCGTGGGATCGACTCATGCTTGTTGATACTAACTATAGCTACATTATGCACTTGCGGTAATTCATAATTGACACACTTACAAGAATTCAATCAAAATTTTCGTTCCATTATTAGAGACTTTAATATTAGGAAAACCTTATTGCTATTACTTGTCATTATTTTATTTTATTTATTATATTATGTTTGTGACTTATCTATTTAATTATCATTTGAACTTCTTTACTTATCTTGAGTTTGTAATTTATTGTAAGATTCATATTTATTGTAATAACCACAATTTACAATGAAAAGATGAAGTAGACAATGATTTAATGGAAGCTAGGATATGTCTTCGCAATACGTAACATTACCATATAAGAATGAGATGCTTTCTCATATAGATTTGGAGGCTTAACTGAAGTTTATGTCGTGTTGTGACATTAGTGGGAGTACTTACTATAATCATGAATGTCGAGCACCAACTTATATGTGGTAGTAGGATGTCAAAAAGGGCCTAGCCCCATTTTGACCCAAATTGATCGAGTCAATTGACCATTACTTCAAAAACAATGTCGTTTTTGATATTTTTCTTAAAAAATTATGTGTCCCATCCGGCCACAGGCCAACCCGGCAAGCTAGGAACAACTTGGGCTGGCCCGATCCATTGACATCTCTATGTAGTAGCAACCGAGCATATACAACCAACCTTAAGGAGCATTATATGGGAATAACAACAATTCATAATGAAGCAACTCTTAAGTCTACGGATAGAACAATTATGCTCCAGTTGAATATTTACAACACTAAGCACTAACACTTAACAAGCCAACTCTAGAAGATATGATGATCGATTTTATTCAAAAATCAATCATGATACAAAAAAAAGAAAATTGTATACAAAATTTGGTGAATCAGATGGACCGGCTAGTGGATATACTATCTAATGAATTGCAAAGGAGTTTACCTAATCCTATTGGAACAGATTATGAAGAATATGGAATGGACCTTATTAGTGAAAATGAGAAAGAAGAAGAAGAAGAAGAAGAGAATATTTATGATAAATTAATAGAATTCCTTGTAGAAATGGAAGCTTAACGATGTAAATTTATTTTCATAATAAATGAAAATTTAAACATTCTTATTTGATTTATCATATTTGCATATTATTATTATTACTATTATATAAAATATAAATAATTTACTACAAATTTATTTTATTAAAATTGATTAATAACTAATAATATATTTAAATTATAGTAAATCAAGTATTTCTTTAAATTTTTATTTTAAAATATTTATGCTAATAGATAAGATGATCAATATCTTTTATAATTGTGTAATAATATTTATTATTGTTATTATATTTATTGTCCCTATACTTTGCTAATTCTTAATTATTCTTCTCTAAGTAATTGGTCACAGTTCACACGGAGTCCTATGTCTCCAGAAATTGCAACGTCGACATCAGGACGCTTCATTAAATGTATGAAATTTTCACATTTTAAATAGCTGAGATTTTGGTGAAATGTAATAAAATTATCAACTTTGACCCTTTAAAATATTTATTAAATATTAAAGATTATAAGGAAACCTCGCTTTGCATTGCCCAGTTATCATTCATTGCTGATTGATACTTATCATCTCAAAGTCGTTGCCGTTTGATCAAATAGCTGGCAACGCCATCCTGGTGAGTCTATATTAAATATCTAATACAATAATTTGACGAGGGCAACAAACAAAGATACCTCTTCATGTGGAGTCCACGGAAGATCTATCCGCATCATCGTTCAACTTGGAGGATGCCCATTTCAAACAAGGCTAAAAGCACGGGCCAACCTCACGCAAAGAGAACGCCCGACATATCGATCTCAAGATAGGCTTCGAAGTGGGTGAAAACTCAGCTTTCAGTCAATCAACCCTTGTCAGTTATCGACTGATTTCAGAATGGAGGAGTTGATAGATAGATGATGTTTGAGAATAATCAGGAGATAATGGTTGGTTTACTCTTAAAGTGTAGGTTCGTGAGGGCGGGTTTGGCAAGAAATTGGAACATGATGGTTGCTCAAAGCCCAAAGAGATTGAGTTCTATGGAAGAAATGATTTTTTTATTATTTGGGTGATGGATGTGACCCTTAGTTGTTAAGATGGATGCATTTTCTCCGGGGAATAATGCTTTGCCAACATTCGCCATGCTTGATGCTAAAGCTTACAGCTTTTGATGCGCTAAACTAGATATTTGTACAAGTTGTGTTAGCTGTAAAATCTTGAAAATTGTAAGATGAGTGTTAAAAAATGTAGTAGTAACATGTTCACTGATTATGTTTTCTGTGAAAGTTTGTTGTGGCCAACTCCTTGTTTCAACATGGCTAATTTGTAGGATTTTACGAGGATTCCTCTTGGGACACTTTCGCTACGGCCAACTTTCTTACACATCTTTGAAAATAATCATGAAAAGTTAATCCGAAAGTCGGTTTTTGGAAAAATCTGAAATGATCAATTGGGTCATAAAATTAGGTTTAAAGTGTTTTATTGAGGTATTAACCCTAAGTACAAATGACACTTAAATGAGTTTTGATATTTAAATGTTATTGTGACGTGAATAATAGAAAGATACCAGAGATTGTCATTGAACATACATTGTGCATTTTTTATATACTTATATATGCATAAATGAATACTCATACAATTGTGCAAAATTGTGATGTGTCTAAATGTATATTGCAAGATATAGAGGAACATATTGAGCGCCATCATCCAGATGTTGCCAGGATTTCAGGCAATAGCTTTTGGAGTGATTTGTGAGTAACCTAGATGGTTTCACTTAATTAATTGTTTGTGTTAGATTATATTTTGAATTAGCCTATGAATGTGATTTGTTTGTGTTGATTACAGACAATGAAGATCCGAGGCTTCTGATGCTTAAATGTGATATTGAAGTCCTACTTGTATGTGAATATGAAGAAATAAATGTTACTCAAATATTTTTGTTAAATGCTGGACTAAGGTCAGAAGATAAATGTGTTTTGAATGTGAATGTGAAATCATATGATTGATTGAGAATGTGTGAGTATGAAGCATTCCATTTCATGAATTAATAAAAGACAAAGGCAATTATGATAGGATTCACCAGTAAAAAAAACTTAAAACTCAGAAAATGATTAAGAGCCAAAGGCTCACTTTGTAAAATGAGCCCGGTATCCCAAACGGATACGGCACAGTTATCAATGAGCCCAGTATCCACAATGGATATGAGATAGTTATAAGCACGTGGTTACAATGATAACAACTGAAAATGAGTCTTATGAGCACTGCATATGCATATGATAGTTATGATTTAAATAGCTGACTAACTTCTGAATGCGATATGTGTTGAATATGAACCGTGAAATGAATGCTCAAGTGATATCCAATGATTCATGCTTATCAATGAAATGATGTGAATTATATGATTATATGATTTGTATGTGATATGTGATAAAGTGAGCCATCAAGGATGGCCACTCATTGAGTTTGCAAAACTCACCCAAAATTTGCGATATTTTTCAAGCTCAGAAGAGTATCCCATTAGGTAAATGGGAGTATACCCACTGAATTCAAGTAAGAGATAGAGGCCGAGATTAGTTTGCATCTGCATTTTTATTTCTTATTTTTGTATCTAATTGTGTTTTCCGCAATGATTGTATCATGTGTATTTAAATAATTTTGTTTTGTAATAACCTTCCAAATTGTATATATTTTGCAAATGAGGTTCATTAAAGTGTAATAATAATCGAAAATATGATGTTTATGAAAGAAAAGACTCGGCTCAATTTGATTATTGATTTCATATATGCGTGTGTTATTTTTGAAAAATTTATACTGAGTTTAGAGTATTTGACTATTCTAGCATGCCACCCTTGTGGGGTATATATTCGGACATCACACAGGATGTCGGGTATATGTCTTGCGAGAGTGGGGTGCTACAATTTTGTATCAGAGCCTAGATTTAGTGTCTTACATGGGCATTTTTTGAAATATGTGTCAAGTTACATGCATTTTAAACATGTCATGGCAGGCAGTAGCAACTGATCCATAGTCCGAGTCATATTTACATGAGTCACATGCATAAGGATTTGTTAAGAATTTGAGTTAATAGAAGTAATGAGAATAATGATGATTTGTCAGAATGTGAGAAAATGAAAGTTTGTGGAAATTTAGAAATGAGAAATACTATATGGTTAGATATGAAAAATAAGGATTCAACGTAATTTTATTGGTGGATGTATTGTTAAATATGACATTAATATTATATTGTGGTGATATATCCCCGAATGTGATATAGATATGAATAAATTGTCATGAACTGATTAAGGAAAGTAGCGATATAAATATGAATGACGAGATTTAAAGTGTGCAAGCCAAGTTGAAAGAAATAAAAAAAATTTATGATCATGAGAGGTTAAACTTGGACTTCAAATGATTATCTGATGAATGTGATAAGAGTTATGATTTAGCATAAGAATATGTCAGTGAATTGAGATCAGAATTTCAAGATGATTATACATCTATAATTCCAAATTAATTGTGACATACCTATGTATGACGATATAATGGTAATTGTAAGATGAGATGAATGATAGCGACACATATAGAGGTTCAAAAGGATAAGTTGAATTGTTATTGTGAATACATATCTGATAATGGGATCACCATGACAAGTAAGAATATTGAGCACATATGTATTATATGTGTGGAGATGATATAGGAAACAATCTATGAATTATTGAATATTTGTTAGTCATAGTTCCTATAGATCAAAGTCCAAGATGAATTAGAGTAATATATGAAAGTGCTTATAGTGATCAATCGGGGATAGATTGAGAGTGTAAATGATGTTACTTCTTGTGATAAATTTGAGTAAAAGGGAGGAAAAAAGGACATGATCGTGGGAGGCAAAAAAATAGAAATGTTATTTAGAATCAATTGGAATCCAGGTATCATTAACGTATGATATTAATTGGTGACTTGTCAAAAATACGTCCCTAGATAAGATGTAATGATCTTAATGGTATCTACCAAGGTATAAGAGTAAATGAATCTATTTATTGCTTCACTAAGCCTTATCAAAAAGGATATTATGATTATATAAGTTATGATAGAAGTTAATCCTATTGAGATATTATGAATAGTTGAAATTGATCTTCTTGAAGTATTAAAAATGGTTGATAAGCAATGATGAAAATAATTGATTAATAAGGATGACGTGAACAGTATAGATGATAATAGCAAGAAATCTCCTTTCAAAGAAGAATTTCATCGAATTAGGTTAAGTAGACCAGATGATTTATTTTAAGAATGATCAATGAAGGGACAAATCAGAAATGAATATGTAATGAATCAAAAAGTGAATATTGGAGTCCCATTTCTAACGGAGACTCAAGCATAAAAGGTTGAATATGCTATAAAGAGCATATGTGTTTTATTTGATGTAAAGTATCCCATTACGTGATTTGATTCTTGAATTTGAGGCAACACTCTTGCTAATGTGAGGAGAATTTAGGTCCGAGTTATATTCTATGCAAATATGTGCAAAAGATACAAATTAGATTTAATGAATGTGTTACCAACTCAGGAAGTTAAGATTGTAAATAGATTGAAATATATGGAGAAACTAGTATGAATGAGCATACATTAGAATAAGTCAATGTGAAATCAGAGGAAACTGAATGAATGAGGAAAATCATTCAAGAAAAGAAGTCAATGGGGAAACCGAAAACAACATGAGATAATATTACCTTATTGAGGAATTAATTACTTAAGGAATTACGAGAACTAATCATGGGCACATTGAGTTTTGACAATATCTATTGGAGTTAAAAAATGCCCCGACAGTATTATGGTATTGAAGATTAAAGCAATCCAAGAAAAATTGGATCAATTAGTGACCATGATCATAGATGATAAATTAAAGGTACTTAAAAAAGTTAGGAAGAATGTTTTGAATATTTGAGGTAAATCTTACATATCATGAGGGTAGAAACAATTATATGCCAAGTTCAGTAACAGTGAATCTTAGCTTGATCAAATAATATGTTAGATTGTATAGTATCTGAACATGGCATATTGGGAGACCCAAAGAAAGTAGAGGTAATGATGAAGTGAGAAACTCCAAGGAGTATATAAAAGATCCAGAGTTTTCTAGAATCAACTGGATATTAGACACTGCCAGAGACTATTAAGGAATTTTTTTTTCTGATCTTAGCCCTTTGACAAAATGTTTGAGGAAAAATGTGTAAATCTTATGGAATGATGAATTTAAAGAGAATTTTGAGGAACAATAACACCGATGTTAATTATATTGTTTGGATTTGGAGATTTTGTAGTATACAATTAAAGTCTCATGAGCTAATTATTTGATACATAATTTAGAACTTGCTGCAATAGTGATTGCTTTGAAAGCTTGGAGACATTATATGTATAGTGAAAGATTTCAGATCTACATATACATATGTAGATAATTTTGAGGTAATTATTGAGTTGAAAGAATTGAATACGAGACTGAGACAATGGATAGAGTTATTTGAAGGATTATGATTGTACAAATGAGTACTATATTGGTAAAGGTAGTGTGTAATCTGATGTATTGAACAGAAAATTCAATAACAGAATAGCATAAATTCAAATATTGAGGTTACCAAACCTAGTGAAATAAAGAGCATAGAAAGTGGAGTTAAATTTGGTTCAAAATGAAGCATTATTAGCTACATTGAAAATTTAAGATCAGTTTCATATGAACAAAGCTCAAACTGAGGATTAAGAAATTATGAATCTTACTAAAAAAATGAATACAGATTTTGAGTTTGAATAGGAAAATTGATATTTTATGATTGTAGTTAAAAATGTGTATACCCGATAAAGATGATTGAACAAAGAGATTATTAGAGAAAGCACAAATGTTAACCTATCCTATACATCCTAATAGGAATACACTGAAACAACACTTAACGGAGAAGAATGTAGAATCAAGTGGTTGAATGTTTCAATTACTAGCAATCTTAAATGCTGGAGATATGTTTAAACCTTATATTTTGGAGTTCATAGGAACATGAGATCAATGTACATCTTTGATTGAATTTAAGCATAACAATTATTATCACATTGATATCATTAGAACACTGTATGAGGCATTATACGACATAATGAGTCATCTGCCTTTATATTTGGATGAATAAGGCCTAAAAATGGTTGAAGGCTAGAATTTATTGGAGATGTTATTGATAAGTAAAATTGATCTGTGTTAGAAATTAAGTGATTCAAGAAAGACGAATGAGTTATGTTGATCAACACCGAAGATATGGAATATAGTGAGATAGATATAAGAGTTAACTATATTACCATTAAAGAGATGTGAATTATTAAGCAAAGCAAAAGATGAAATGTCTCTGAGAGTATCACTTTGCTAAGGTGTGCTTAGGTTAGGAAAAAGGGGAAACTAAGCCCTATTTAAATTTGGTCCATATGAAATAATTGTGAGAATAGGACCATTGACTTACGAGTTAATATTACCAATAAAAGATGTTTTAGATTCACACAGTGATAAAAGGATATGTTCAGGAAATATTGTTATGACATGATATATATGTTATTGAAACTGGAAGTGAAATTGTGAGTAATATGAAATAATTGAGGAAACAGTTAGGATAGTGTGATATCATATTAGTATTGAAAGACAAGTGATTCCATTGACCATGGTCAAGTGGAAGAAATTATTCTAGTGATGAAGCTGAATGGGAAACGAAGGAGTATATGAGGAAACAATACCCTTGTCTTTTTGATCAATCAGATAAAAATTTTGAGGTCGAAATTTATTGAGGGGGGAGAAATGTAACATCCCATTTCTATACTAAGGGTTATAACCCTAGATTTCTATAATTAAGAAATAAAAATGAGAGTTTAGAAAAATGTATTTCATGCTCATACATAATGTTAACATACACAAAGTGAATATTGATTTTTGCACACTAAAATAATTGTGCATGCATTCATTGATATTTTTTATGTATAATTGATTTATAAATATGATTATATCTAGAATTGTGAATTGTAAGTGTAAAGAATTGATTTGGAGAGTATAATTATTGATTCAAAATTTCTGGTGAAAATTTGAGAATTTTCTAAACATTTATTGGTATTTTTTAGACTAGAAAAATGCCAAGTGGTAGAATAATTAATGAATAGTGGTAGAAATAAATGTCAAATGGTAGAAGATATTTTAATATGTGACATTAACATTTAATGACTTATGTTACTAAAAGTTGGGGTTGAAATTTGGAGACAAATGGACTACTAGATTAAAAGATCAAAAGTGGGTCCATATGAAAGTGACAAGTGTCACTACCCTCATCACTTACTATTCTTTTACCCAATTAAAAATCATTTCATGGTCTTTTACTTTCCCATTCATGACATATGCTTCATTTCTCCATCTTCTTTTTCTTTTTCTTTATCTTTCTCTTCTTCACCCACGAAAATCTCTCTCACCCTTACCATGTTGATTTTTGGCCCATCTTTTTCACTTTGTTTCTTTAAGATTTGTTGTCTTCTTCATTTTGTCACTAAAG
>JANTPM010362930.1:0-14866 GCA_025434745.1 Erythroxylum divaricatum
GATCGACCAGGGACAGTCTAGAATAGTGTAATAACGCTTATGGTTTTACTATCAAGTCACATACTTGATGACATAAGTCTAATACTATTAATGTAATGTAAATCACATTACATAAACGAAATACATGCAGATATAAAGGAATACCTCTTAATATACTATTAACAAGTCATAATGTTAATACATGAATCACAAATATCCATTGGCCTAGGGCACACTACTAACATTTCCTCCCCTGTATACGGTGCCAATAATGTTTCATTATGAAGAGAATTGACCTTAGGCTCAACGTATTGTAAAAGGGATTCTGGATCTCCATTTGAAGATGTAAAAAGTTTCCGATAATAGTCCATAATCAGCTCCGGTAAACCTGAAACCCAATCAACCCATTCTCCAATACTGATCTGCAATATAGAAATAAAATTTTTCCGGTGTTTGTGTGATGCCATCGCATGAAAAAACTTTGAATTGGAATCGCCCTCTGCTAACCAATGTTGTTCTGATCGTTGTTTCCAATACACTTCGTTTTGCAACAACAGATCACTATATTGTTTCTCAATAGAGCGCAGGACGTCCATATTCACAGTAGATTGTCTTCTTCAAAAAGCCAGATGACGTTTGACGTCGCGAAGATGATGATGAAAGTGTTGTTGATGCGACTGTGCCCATGAATGGAGGTATTTAGAACAAGACATAAGGCGATCGTTAAGAGAGTCGAAAGTACCAGCGGCCCATCCTTTGTTTAACATCTGCCTGCAATCAATCTTAAGGATCCACGCTGCTTCAAAACAAAATCATTTCTCCACATATCTCTTCAGCTTAACACCTAATGAGAGGAATAATGGGAGATGATTTGAGGGTACCGCTTGTAATACAAAAACTGCTGCCAGTGGAAAAATTTTTGACCATGAGGGAGTCCCCATCGATCGATCTAATCTCTCCCTCACTGTCGTGTTATCATCTCTACAATTCTCCCAAGTAAAGCGTGGGCCTTCGAAACCCAAATCATGGAGATGAAAATCAATGATAGCAATACGGAAACCCTCCATCAAGAATCGAGGGTGAGAATTTGTACCTTGCTTTTCTAAGATAAACAGAATGTCGTTGAAATCACCTATAACATACCACGGCAGCCTGGATTGCGAGGAAATTGAGTGGAGTAAATCCTAGCCTTGCTTCCTATTGTTTCTTTCTAGATAACCATAAAAGTCTATTAAACGTCATCGTTCCATTCCTTCTATTTGAATCTCAATGTCAATGTGATGATTAGAATAGCTCAGCAACCGAGCCATGTGTTGGTCTTTCCACATTAACACTAGCCCACCACTCATCCCAACTGGGTCAACAACAAAGATACCACTATACCCTAAAGCGGTTTTTATTCGTAAAACACTCTCTTTTTTTATTTTTGTTTCTATAAGGAAAATAAAAGTGGGTTTCTTGTCGAACACTAGGTCCTTTAAGGCCGAACTGTTCGTGGGTTCCCAAGCCCCCAACAGTTCCAACTTAGTGTACGCATATCTCTAAGTGGGCCTGGGAACCAGAACCCACCTTGTCCAAGTTTTTTTGCTTAGTGTCACTACTTGCCGAGATCACCTCCATATGAATTGACTCATGCACCATCTCAGACTCCTCCTATAAGCGTCGTCATTTAGGATCAATAATTACTAGTGTATTCGAGATCAACTGGGATGAAGTTGTTGTATTTACGACATTTATTGTGTGCATCATATTAGACTGTTGACATTGCATGCTTGTAAGATTCGATCCACTTCCTTTCTTAAGCTCGCCGTATGTGTTTGAAATTTGAAAACCGTGAATCTCAGTGGGATTATGATATTCGCCTGGATCAGTGCGTAATCCTCGTTGCTGGTCTATCCTCGTCGGTTATGGTGGAGTGCCCCCATCCCTTCCCGACATAATATCGTTCTCCGAACGTAGCCATTTAGCACCTATTTGAGTTTGTCGCTTGGAATCAAACCTTTAACCAGATACCATAGGCAAACTTGTCTCTGGGGAAGTTCGGATAATCATAGAGAAGAAGACAAAACCTGTCAGTGTGTCCCACTATACCACAAAAATAACAAAAAGTGCTCAGGCGTTCATATTTAAACTCCAAACAAGTAGTCTCTCCTTGAGGTCTCTTGATAATTAGTTTTCGTTTCAGTAGCTTTCGAATCTCAATGGCAACCTTGATACACATAAAATCCTACTATATACAGAAATAGTTACGTGGATCAGCTTCAATGTATTCACCAATGTAGTTGCCTACATCTACGGTGACTCTCTCTGACATAAAACCATTTGGAACGTTATGTAATTGGACCCATAGCTCCAGTCTCACCAGTTCTATTTGACGAGGATTCTCATGAGGTTGTAGGACATGTAGTAGAAGAGAAGTTTGCTGATAATTCCAAGGTCCATCCTTGATCACTCTGTCGACGTCAAGGTGGTGAAAAAATTGGAACAGATAGACGTTATTACCTAGTTCCTTCACCATAAGACCTTTGACGGGGTGCCACCCACTTGCCATTATCTGCTTGAAGATCATAAAATTGATAGATTTTTCCGTCAGTAGTTGTCCCACCACACAATGCTGCCAGGTCATCTCCTGTAGGTTCTGATCACCCATCTCTGGTTCCTCAGCATATTCTAAAATACGCTTCTCCTCCTCCAAGTTTAGCCGTTGATACATCTCAGTCACCAATCTATTCTCCTCGGTGTTGATCTCCATAATAACTAGAAAATAACTACAGATAGGAGTTGTTGAGTAAAAAGAAGGAAAAAGAAAGAGTTGTTATCGGAAAATAAGAGAGAGAGAGTCTCAACCGAAACGTGAGACAGAGATTTTCTTAAGACAGGTAATTCTGCGGGAATCGTAGGTTGCCAGGATTTCGGCCCACTCTTATTCAAACTCTCACCACTCTTGCAAACGGATTGTCAGGTTGTTACTCAGTTTATGAAAACTACGCTTAAATTCTCTTCATATTTTTCTATGCTCATTCAGGATTATAAAGCTCTGATTAAGGAGCTTCCACTTACCTCATATTCGTTTGTTAGAAAATTAGCGAATCAAGTTGTTCATACGATTACTAGGACAACTACTTCTATGTCTGATTTCGAATGAGGGGTATGTCATCCTTTTTTTCTGTATAATGTTTTAACTGTGGATATCAATAATATGAGCTGAGAGCAATCGTTTTATCAAAAAAAAAATCGTCCCGTGCAAAAATCGACTATGGTTTAAACAACAATTTTTGTCAACATACAAACCGATCCCTAAAACATTTAATTCTACATTTTTATTATTACGTTGGAATGGATTACATACCTTAAGTCGACAAACCAACTTAAATGGAAGGTCAACGGGATTCTCATATTAATGATCTTCTTGAAAATATAAATGGAAATATCCTCTTTCCTTATTTTCCAGTTTCGTTGTTTGTCTTTATTTGGACAATAGTCAATTGTACACTTGCCTTTCCAGCATAAAGATTAAAGTCGCGTCTATGTAACCAAACGTGACACAAAAATGGAACTTTGGCATGATATTTTCAGTATCACGTTTTCAAACTTCTCTTCGCAATATATCGTATCTCTTGGAGTTCGTTGAAGGTAATTAATTGGGATTGGACAAAATTTAAATTTGGCATTTCTACCACAAAATCTAGACCCTAAATCCTGAAACTTACACTTACACTTCCATTCTTTCAGACATTCATTCTAGTTCAAGTCTATAGAAGGGGTGGGGCCTATATATATATATATATATAGTTTCTCTCTCCCTCCCCGGTCAGTCCCCATCAAAAAGATCTTCTTGTGTTCCTAGAAATGAAGAGGGCAAGAGTGAGTTCAGTTTATGAGGGCAGAAGAAGAAAGAGAAGCAGGGAAGAAGAGGACAGTCGGTCAAGGTGGGCAAGAATGCATGCAAGAGCTAGAAGACGTCGCCGAAAACCAAATCTGGATGCACGCTCTTTTGTTATAGTTAAGAAGGCAATAATGAAAAGGTCAGCGTCGGTGGTCACTAGGAGTACTGCTACGGACAACAAGAACAAGAAGGTATGTAAAGATAAGGGTAAGGACAATGAAATTCGCATAACAGAGCCGAAAACTACTGATCCTGATCAATCTGTCTACCCTACTACTGATAGTGATGAATCTGTTTCGTACCCTTCAGGGCAAATTGACAATATGGTCACTTCACATGAAAACACTAACCCCGGGTCTGTTATAGATCTTGAAAATCAAACCCAGTCACTTTTCGAGTGTCAAACTGATGATGCAGAACTCGTTGGTCATCCTGCGCTAATGGCAAACTGGGAGGGAGAATCTGTGTTGTGGGAGGAGTGGCCATTGTCTTGGACATATGAGGAGGAATGGATGTGGTCTCAGAAATACCCTTACTGGGAAACTATGGATCATAGTTCTGAAAATGATAATGATGAGCCTTACTGGTGGGATGATATCTGGAATTTCAGAGGCAGCCATTAAACAAGCCTTAAGGGTGAGATGAAAGTGAAAAACTTCCATGTATAAATTCACCAAATTTTGATAGGTTTTATAAGAAGTGTGTTAATATATTATTTTCTCCCTCTCTCCCCATTTTCCTTTGTCTTATGCCACGCTCAATTATGCTTTAATTGAAACTAAATCCTCTAACACGGTAATATATAATACATTGTTAACCAGTTTCTTTTTTTTTTCCCTCTCACAAAGTATTTTAGGAGGGTTTCAATTATGAGAAGACAACTTAAAATGATCTACATCCAAATTGATCATCGCTCTAGTTAGATAAGTCCTTGCGAAAAGCAAAATTCTGAACTGTTTGCTTTTAATTTTTAGTGGTCCCAGTAGAGCTTTAATTATTACTGTTTGACTTAATATTTTAAAATTTTGAAAATTACTATTTTTATTGATTAAAATATTTAATCACATTTTAAAAAAGAGCTTAAAGCTTTTAATTTAAAGCTATTAAGAATCAAATCGGCCGTAGTTTGCACGATAATTGACAATAAACTAACGATTATATTATTTTTTAATTCGCAAAAACAAAGTATGCACATCTTTGTTGACAAGGGAACTTCTCCAATCTGAGCAATTTTTTATAATTTATTTATTTCAAATGAGATTTTTAATAATAACCAAATTAAATAATATTAACAATATATTCAATTATTTAAAGATTCATCCATTATAACTCAGTAGTTCATCTACTGTAATTCTCAAAATAATTGGAAAGATCTAATTCCTATGGATCATACTATGTTAAATCTAAAAATACATTTATTAGTTTTGGTAACAAATAAAGTTACTTTATAGAAAGAAAAGGGAAAATAGAGAACAATGATATTTTAGGGTAAAAAATAGCAGTGATATTTTTCTCTAATATGGAGGCAATATATGTAGATACAATTACGCTTTTGGAAAGAATTCTATTCTAAGATAAAATATAGCACATTCTTATAATTACTCAATCATTCCTTAGTAAATGTTTCCTATGTTTATTTACTCGACAACTCTTATAATTACTATTGTATACAACATCTAACGTCTAGACTTTCGCTCAAGTTGGAGCGAAAATATCTAATATGCCCAACTTGCCAATCACATTATAAAATGCCCTTTTCGAAATTGCCTTTGTAAAGACTTCATCAAATTGATCTTCAAACTTAGCATATGAAAATTGAATAATCTTATGATCTAACTTTTTCTTAATGAAATGTCTGTCAACTTTAACATGTTTGTTATAATCATATTGTACAAGATTCTGTACAATCTCAATAGTAATCTTCTTATCACAATAAAGATTTATAAGTTTTGTATGCTTAATTCTTAAATTTGATAGAACACGCTTAATATCCAAAATAATTCACATATTTCATGAGTCATATCTCGAACCTCAGCTTCTACACCTGACCTTGCAATAACCTTTTGCTTCTTGCTTTTTCAAATTATAAGATTTCCTTCCACAAAAGTAAAATATCCAAATGTATATTTTTTAGTTGTTTAATCACCTACCCAATATCCATTTGTGTATCCTTAGTGTTTAAAACATTATTCTTTGAGAAGAGCAAATCTTTTCCTAGAGAGCCTTTCAAGTACCTCAAGATTTGTATACTGCATCCATGTATTCTTTGCTTGGCTAATGTATAAATTGATTGACAACACTTAATGCATACATTATATCTGGCCTAGTATAAGACAGATAAATTAACCTCTCAATTAACCGTTGGTTGCACTCTATATCTGCTAGTTCACGAAAATTCCAAACTTATAATTCATTTCTATAGGCCTTTTAACTGATTTGCAGGCAAGCATTCCAGTTTTAGTCAAGAGGTCAAATACATATTTTATATGATATTTAAGAACTTCTCTAGACTTTTGAAGTTATCAATCTTTGTAGGAGCATATTCCAAGTCTTCAAATTGAACTTCATCCTTTATTGTGAAATCTTCCTTCTCAAAAATCATCTTGCCATTCTCATTCTTTTTTAGTTCCTCAAAATTCTTTATGATTTTCTACACTCGGAATTTAAGTTATATGGCTTATCTCTTTGAAGGTCTATTCATCAAGTTCTCTTGACTTCCAATTGAAGTTGTAAAACAAACTCTATTCCATTAACAGCTGTAGTAGGTGGAAATGGATTTTCATCTATCGACATGGTGTGATCAACTTCAACAAACAACAAAATTCTTTTATTGATTTAATCTTGGATAACATGCTTGAATCCCTAGCATGAATTTGTTATATATGTATTGTGGTACTTACAGTAGTCCCTTTAAGGATTCCTGGTATATGGGCCTTATAATTTTTGGATTAAATGGGTTAAATTTTTTTAAAGTTATCAACGTATACATAAAAAAAGCAATTCAAAACAAAAATAGGTAATTACATTATATATAGAAAAAATTGATGACCATCACTTAATAATTTACGTATTTATTTAATAATATATCCACCGACAATTCTAGCCTAAATCTTACGCAGTACGGTCCGTTATCCGTACCAATGTACTAGATGCTTTAATAGTAACATTTTAAACTTTATTTAACTAAATATTGTTGTATTATTCACGAATTTATATTTTCTATTTCTTTTTTCCTATGAAAAGAAACAAAATTGATGCCGTCATTACACATTAATCGATGGATTGTACACTTTGCCTCTTCTAGTACACCAACCGAACCTTCGTTAGTTCTCGTGATATTTTAGTATCTTATCTCGTGGAGTTCGTTTGAGGTAATTAATTTGGGACCAACAATTTTGACGTTTCTGACAGAAAATCCGGGGCAGTGGCAGTACAGACTGAAACGCACGGTTCTCTTGATTTTAGAATTTCAATTTGTGGAAAGTTTGATTTTACTTTACTTTTTTTGTCATTTTTAGTTTTTATTGTCAAAAAGGTTGCCCTTTTTTATAGACTTGGAGCATGGTTTGGAGAAATCTCGACCAAGTATAGATGCTTACCAATTACCCAAGAGAGTAAAAGAAACACGATTGTTGTCTTCTATTATTTAGGAATCAGAACAAATTTCTATATATTATAAAGCTTATTGATTGACTCAAGTTCTATTTAACCTAAATATGTTTTTTTAATTAGTAAATTATGCTTAATTAAATTTGTATGATTTTGATGAGCGACATATAATTATATAAATTTAGTTGAGTATGGCAAGAGTTATCTTATAATGGATCAAGGAATCACGTGAGATACGATTAATAAAGTTATTATCTACCTAATTTAAATTTAATTGATTTATTTAGTGACTCAAGATCAATTAAATTTAAATTGGAACCTAGTCAGTGAGAGATTAAAGTAATTTTTAGAATAATTTTTTAAATAGTAATAAGAACTTTTATTCAAATAAAATAGTAGGATTAAGCAAATATATAATTAAACTTCTAATCTTATTTGGTCATATAACCAATTACTTGCTTTTCTTACATTTATATTTTGTTTTGAATAGAATTTACCTTGTAGTATAACTAATATTAAATAAGTGAACTAAATTTCTTAGACATAAATTAAGTTTGAGATGAGTTCTCAAAGTTAGATAGAAAAGTTTTATGTCCATTATACAATTTTATTATTAATCCTTATTGAGGATTTGGTTATGAAATTTTGAAGATATGTTAATATTATATTGATGATAAGATATAATGAAAATTTGAGTTGACATATATCTTATAAACTTCAATGATAAGATGTATGTTAGTATTATGACACTAAGATATAAGAGGTTGCATCAATTAAATCTAAAAGGTATAGTACCTTGATGAATTTGTTTCACTTAATTTATCCTACTAAAAGCATAAATATGAATTATGAATAAAGGCATTTGCTATAGTATGATATTAGTTTTTTTAAAAATGATTGCTTGACTTTTCTTGCTTATATATAATATGAAGAGACAAATAAAATTAAAAATATTAAGTACAAATTGATAACATGATTGTTGCATTCTAAAATTTAAGAATAAAACTATAGTTCTATTTATTGTAAAACTTATTAATTCAAGGTCCTTTTAACCTGATTATGTTTTATTTTAAATTAATAGGTTCTACTTAACTAAATTTGTATGATGCAAATGAGTGATTTATGATCATATAAATTTATAGGAAATGTTATAAATAATATATAAGATATCTTTTAGTAAAAGTTTTCACTTAATGGATCTACGAGCCACATAATATGTAATTGATAAATTTGTTATCTATTTAATTAAAGTTTAGTTGGTTTGTTGAGTGACTAAAGATCAATTAAATTTAAATGGGATCCTATTTCATTAGAGAGATTATAATAATCTTTTTAAATAATAGTAAGGGTTATTATTTTGAATAAAATAGCTGGAGAAACCAAATACATTATTAAAATTTTAATCGTATTTGATAGTCATGACATATAATCAATAACTTACTTTTCTTACATTTATATTTTGTTTTAGGTATAATTTACCTTATTTAGTATAGTTGATATTAAATTAGTGAACCAAATCTCTTGGACATAGGATAAGTTCGAAAAGAGTTCCCAAAATTAGATAGAAAACTTGTATGTCTATTATGTAATTTTATGTATTGAAGATTTAGGTACAAAATTTTAGAGATATGTTAATATTATATTTATGACAAAGTGTAATGACATTTTAAGTTAACTAATATCTTATAAACTTCAGTGACAACATGTAAGAAGTATATTAGCATCATGATAGCAAGACGTAAGAGGTTGTATAAAGAGTTAAAAGGAATAATACCATGATGAAATTGCTTCACTCTATTTATCCTATTAAAAGCATAAACAAGTATTACAAATGAAGGCATTTTCTATAGTATGATGATAGTTGTCATTAAAAGAAAATGATTACATGAGTTTTCTTGCATATACGTGATATAATAGAGATCATATGTATTTTTTATTTCAGGTTTTTGAGTATTTGATACTGAATTTGGATTCAACATTAATATAAAGTTCAAGGAATGATGAGAAATGGATTATTGAGTAAAGTAATTAACATAAATTTATAGAAATAGTTTGTATAAGTTGGATCAAAAGAGACTTATGCTTAGCGTAAGTGGTAAGAATACAAAGTTGGAAAACCGAGACCATTTTTTTTATGTCATGTTGGTTTAATCAACTTGATGAGAATCATAAAGTTACATACAAGGATATATGTATCCTTTTGATTCTGAATAGTATGAAACTTGTTAAGTTAAAGAATAACCAAATTAACCTTTGGTGAAAGCAGATAATGGTGTCGAATTGTTAAATTTGTATATATGATGTATTGGATAGAATAACATCATATAACCTTTACTACTTGGACCTCCTCACACTTAGTTCTTAACTCCACTTCACCTATAATTCTTCGAATTCCATGTCAACAATTATGGCTGTGGTGCTTACCATGTCTAGTAAAGCCAAAAAGGCATACCTAGTAAAGACAAAGGATCTCCTGCCTACAAAAAGGTAGGAGTAGCATGAAGAAATTCATAGCAAGAAGAAGAAGATAGATGTGAGGTGACAAAGAAAAGAAAGAGAAAGAGAGACAAAAATATTCTATGTCTTTTTGTCTATTTTTTCCTTGTAATTCTTCAGTTTTTCTCATTAGTAAATTTTTTCTATCCTTGACCATATTTTTTACCCTAATTTGAGGGTTTTTCATGTAAAATCTATGTTCATTACTATTCCTTCAGTCACATTTAGCTGCGAACTTACTCTAATCCGGTCAATTTTTATAATAAGTCGTATTAGAGTGAGGTGAGAAAATTATGAAAGATTTTTTTGGCGTAATCTATTTAGAGTTCGGATGAGCATAGTAAAAGTTGGTGAATAGAATAAACACAAAATGTGACAACTATTCATGCATTTATTTTTGCGTTAAACTATACAATTACTGTAATTTAAGTATACAGTACTATTCATGTATACGACACTATTTATACATATGATATTATTCACATATATGGAACTATTCATACATACGAATACTATTCACGTGAAATAGTGGAAGTTAAATTCTGTTCATGAAAGAAGCAATGGTAGCGAAATTTGAGATTGAAAGTTCAATGTGAGTAATTTGTCATTGTGAAAGTTGAAGATAAAGGCAATTTCGAGGAAAGATAATTGTATAGCGGCCATTAATGAATGGCCAGCTAGAGTCACAGATGAAAAATGGAACGAGATGGATAGGAATGTTGTAGCTAATCTTCACCTAGCTTTAGTTGATGGAGTATTATCCAACATAGAGGAAAAGAAGATTGCAAAAGAAATATAGGATCATCTCACAAAATTGTACGAGACCAAATCACTTCATAACAAAATTTTTCTAAAGAGAAAACTATGCACTTTACGTATGGCAGAATCCACTTCAGTGACAGAACACTTAAATACTTTAAATACTCTATTTTTCAACTCACATCATTGGGACACACAAATAGAGATAAGTGAATGTGTGGAACTTCTACTCCAAAGTCTACCAGATTCGTATGATCAATTTGTCATCAATTTAACAAACAACACAGACACTTTAAAATTTGACAATATTATAGTTGCTATTTTAGAAGAAGAGGGTCGAAGTAAAACTAAGGAAGACAGGCTCACAAATTCGCAACAAGCGGAGGCCTTGGTGGTTCCGAGAGGAAGATCAATGAAACGTGGCCTAAATAAGAGTCATAGTCATGATAGATTAAAATCCTGGAGCAAGAAGAATTTCAAATGCTATAATGTTGGCAAGAAAGGACATCTGAAGAAGAATTGTTAGAATCTAAATAAGAAAGATTCTATTCCTTAAGGAAATGCGGCAAATACTTCAGATGATGGAGGTGCAATGGTTTGTGAAGCAGCAACAATCATTGGAGGTAAGAGAAGATTTGCTGATATATGACTTCTCGATTCAGCAACTACTTTTCATATGATCTCTCGAAGAGAATAGTTCCATCAGTATGAATCTATCTTTGGGGGATCTGTGTATAACTATAATGATCAAGCTTTGAAGATCGTTGGTATAGTCACCATCATGTTAAAAATGTATGATGTGACAACTCAGACTATTGAAAAAGTGCGATATGTAAAGGGCTTGAAGAAGAATTTGTTGTCTATAGGACAATTGGATGATCTTGGTTTTAGATTTGAGATTCAAAATAAGATCATGAAAGTGATTAAAGGAGCACTAGTATTTATGAAAGTAGAGAAGATTGTTGCAAATCTATACATGCTAAAGGGAGTAACTTTGCAAAAAGGAGAAGCATCCGTTGCGGTGACTAGTCCAGATGACAAATTTGCAACGAGGTGACATAAAAAGCTTGGACATATGTCATAACAAGGAATGAAGATACTTGTAGAGAAGAATCTACTTTCAGGTCTCACAAAGATATCACTACCCTTTTGGGAGCATTGTATTGTGAGTAAGCAACATCGATTGAAGTTCAACACATCAAAGTTTGGAAGCAAAGAAATTTTAGAATTAATTCACTCTGATGTATGGAAAGCACAGTTACGTCCCTAAGAGGAGCAAATTTCTTTATATCATTCATTGATGATTATTCAAGGAGATATTGGGTGTTTCCTATCAAGACGAAGGCAGATGTATTTCCAACTTTCAAATTTTACAAAGCACAGGTGGAACTCGAATATGGTAAGAAGATTAACTTTTTGCGCTCATATAATGAAGGCGAATATACTGGTAAAGAATTTGATGAATTCTGCAAGAAAGAAGGCATCAAAAGGCACTTCATGATGGCATACACTTCTCAATAAATGGAGTAACAGAGCAAATGAATAGAACTTTGTTGGAAAGAATGAAAGCGATGTTAAGAACTGCAAGCTTAGATACGAAATTCTGGGTAGAAGCAGTCAGTTCTGCCTATTATGTGGTAAATCGAGCTCCATCAACTGTAGTTAAGTTGAAGACACCGATGGAAATGTAGACTGGTAAACTAGTGGATTATTCCAATCTTCATATATTTGAAAGTCCTGTCTATGTGATGTTCAATGCCCAAGAAATTACAAAGTTGGATCCAAAATCTAAAAGATGCATTTTCTTAGGGTATGCTGAAGGTGTGAAGGAGTATTGTTTGTGGGATCCCACTTTTCACAAGATTGTTATCAGCAACGATGTTATCTTCATGGAAGATAAAGATTAAGAGCAAGCAGGAAATGTTGGCACTACACAAGAGAATTCAGAAACTACGTAGTACAAGTGGATAGGGAAGTTAATCAAAATGATTCTTCTGAAGCTGCACCAGAGCACAAGGAGCAAGATCTAGCTGAATATGATGTTTCGGATACTTAGAGACTAACTTGCATAAGAAGAGCACCGAGCTGGCACTCAGATTATATTATGGAGAGTAATATTGCATATTGTTTTTTAACTGAGGACAGAGAGTCGTCAACTCTTCAAGAAGCAATGAATGGTTCAGATACATCTCTGTGGATGGCAGCATGACAGCAATGCAGGAAGAAATTGAATCTCTACATAGAAATAAGATACATGAGTTAGTATTACTACCACAAGGAAGAAAGCCTATTGGTAATAAATGAGTTTACAAGATCAAGCGGAGTGGTGACGATGAAGTGGAGCGACATCGTGCTCTAGATTGGTGGTAAAAGGATATGCTCAGAAAGAAGGTATTGATTTTAACGAAATATTTTCTCCTGTGGATCAACTTACTACAGTTTGAGTAGTTCTATAATGTGTGTTATATTTGACTTGCATCTTGAGTGGTTATATGTGACAATTATATTTCTTCGTGGAGATATTAAAGAAGAAATTTATATGCTCTAACCAGAAGGTTTTGAAGAAAAAGGGAAAAGAGAACTTGGTTTGTAGGTTGAACAAATCTCTAAATAGTTCAAAGTGAGCACTGAGGTGTTGGTATAAGAGATTTGATTCTTTCATTAGGAGCCTTGGATATAACAGACTAAATGCAGACCCTTGTGCATATTTTAAGAGGTTTGAGAAAGATGATTTTATAGTCTTGCTGTTGTATGTAGATGACATGTTGGTAGCAGGATCCAATAACGATCGTATCAAAGAATTGAACGTACAATTGGCTTGAAAATTTGAAATGAAGGACTTGAGATTAGCAAACAAGATTCTAGGGGTACAAATTCACCGAGAAAGAAATAATAAGAAGATTTGTTTTTCTCAAAAGAATTATTTGAAGAAGATCTTGCGACGATTCATTATGCAAGATTGTAAGTCAATTTATACTCCTCTTCCTATTAATTTCAAGTCATCCTCAAGTATCAGTCCTAGCAATGAAGAAGAGAGGATGAAGATGTCTCGAGTACCGTATGTATCAACAGTAGGAAGCTTAATGTTCACTATGATTTGTACAAGACTAGACATTGCACATACAATGGGAGTAGTTAGTAGATACATGACTAATCTTAGTCGAGAGCATTGGAATACTGTTTAGAGGATTCTCAAATACATCAAAGGAACCTTAGATGTTGCATTATGTTATTGAACATCAGATTTTACTGTCAAAGGATATGCTGATGCTGATTATGTAGGTGATCTTGATAAAAGTAAATCCACTATAAGACATGTGTTTACACTAGTTAAAGGAGCTATGAGTTGGGTTTCAAAACTGCAGTCAGTTGTGGTTACATCAACAACAGAAACAGAATATGTAACAGCTACATAAGCTAGTAAAGAAGTAGTATGGTTAAAGATGTTGTTGGACGAACTTGGGAATAAACAAGAGAATATTACTCTGTATTGTGGCAATCAGAGTGCTTTACATCTTGCAATGGATCCAACATTTTATTCAAAAACAAAGCACATTCAAGTTCAGTATCACTTCGTTCGCGAGAAAGTGGAAGAAATAATGATGGACATTCAGAAAATTCATACAATAGATAACCTGGCAGATTTTATGACAAAAGCAATCAATAGTGATAAGTTTATATAGTGTTGATCCTCAAGTAGCTTGACAAAAACGTAAGCAACATAAAATTGCAAAGTAGAAAAGAAAGATGTGAAGATATGATTGATTATCAATCAAATCTTCAAGTTGGAGAATTGTCAACAATTGTGGTTGGTAGGCTCTTAAAGCTAAAGACATGCCTAGTAAGGGCAGGCACTCCAACTTATAAAAAGGCAGGAATTGCATGAAGAAATTCATAGCAAGAAGAAGGAGAGAGACGTTAGGTGAGAGATAAAAGAAAGAAAAAGAGAGACAAAAATATTATGTGTATTTATTGGTCTAGTTTTTCTTTGTATTTCTCCAGTTTTTCTCAGTAGTAAAATTTTTCTATTTTTGTCAATGATTTTCACCCTAATTTGGGGGGTTTTTAAAACGTAAAATTTATGTATTCATTACTATTCTTTCAGTTCTATTTAGTTACAAACCTGTTCTAATCTGG
>JANTPM010363830.1:0-14856 GCA_025434745.1 Erythroxylum divaricatum
TATACTCCATTCCATTATCTGACCGTAAGATCTTAACTCTAGCATCATGTTGAGTACAAATCATTTTGTGAAAAGATTGGAAACATAAAAAAAACTTCATTCTTATTTTTCATCAGATAAACCCATGTCAATCGGGTGTAACAATCAATAAAGGTCACAAACCATCTGTGGCCAGAAAGAGATAGAGTTTGGGTAAGACCCCAAACATCGGAGTGAATAGTCATAAAGGGAACATAAATCTTATTACTTAATAAATAATAAGAACTTCTAGTGTGTTTAGCAAGTTCACATGCTTGACAAAACAAAGAATTACAAGAAGTTCTTTTAAAAAAATTTGGATAAAGTTTTCCTAGAGCAAAAAATGAGGGATGTCCTAACCGCTTATGCCACTGTAGAATTTCCTTATTAATCACATCATTTCCAAAAGACGCTTGATGTGCAACTGTCAGGCGTTCTTCTTCCAAGACATATAAGCCATCCTACAGTCTACTAGTTCCAATCCTCTGCCCTATGTGAAGATCTTGAAGAACACAATAGTCAGGAAAAAATCAACTTTGCCTTAGTGATGGAACTAACAGAGAGAAAATTAATAAAAAAATGGGGTACGTGAAGTACTGAGGATAGGGTAATATTGGGAGTACAGTTAACAAAACCTGTACCAGATACGGAAGTAAAAGATCCATCTGCTATTCTAACATTATCCCTGTTGTTTCCATGAGAGTATGTTAAAAATTTCTTTTGAGAGCTTGTCATATGTCTGTTAGCTCCAGAGTCTATAATCCAAGGATTATCTTTAGAATTGTAGTGCTCAATACCTGATTTGGCAAGGTTTGATGCACCAACTGTGGAAGTAGAGTCTGTTTTTTAGAGAAGCTGTCTTAAGGCCTGAAGTTCCTCATTGAATAATCCCCTAGCTAATGATGTTTCATACACTTCATTTCCATCAGACAAGTGAGCCTAACCCCTTACCACTGAGCCACCTCGTTTTCCACTACTTTGATTAGGCCTTTTATGCAATTTTCAATAGGTTTCTCGAGTATGTCTTGATTTTAAACAGTAATCACAATGTAAGTGATCCTTATTAGATGAGGTATTTGCAGGTTTTGGCTTTTCGATAGAACTTGTGACTAATCCAGCTTTTTCAATAATAGGTGTATGTAGCATAACATTTTGCCTACTTTCTTCTTGTTGCACTAGAGAATGTGCGAGCTGAACGGAAGAGAAAGGATCTTTTCCAAGTATTTTACCTCGTATATGATCAAACTCTGGGTTAAGACCTGCTAAAAAACTCAAATACCTGATCTTCTTCTATCATTTTCTGGAATCTAGCAGCATCTTTTGAGCATTCTGGTTGAAAATCCTAATAATAATGTAATTCCTGCCATAACCCACATAACTTCACAAAATACTATGATACATTCATATCTCCTTGCTTCGTGTTGTGCAATTTATTACAAAGATAAAAAATTTGAGCTTTATTACCTATTTAAGAATAGGTCAGAGACGCAGCTTTCCATATATTTGCTGCTGTGTCAAGTAGTAAGTATGTCCTAGCAATCTTTGACTTCATTGAATTGATGAGCCAAGACATGACAAGAGAATTCTTGGACTCCCACTTATTATAATTAGAATTATTGGCGTCGAGTCTCTTACTTTCATCATTAATGTAACCCTGTAATCCTCTAGCTTTGATGAACAACAAACAAGATCCTGACCAAGCAAGATAATTAGTTCCACTAAGTTTTGTGGGACTAATTTGAAGTGAAGGATTATTGGAACTCGACATAATTACCTTCTTTCCTTCCATCTTTCTTAGTGTTACTCAGGACAACAAATAGAAGTTGTTCAAAAAAAAAGTGCTGCTGGTATATTGGCAAAAAAATTACCAGACAGACCAGAAGCACGAACTACACCGAAGAGAGGCAAGGAAGCAAGGGTACTGACAAAAGGTAGGGGTACGTCTGACACCACCAGAGGAGAGGCAAGAGGTAGGCGACCCTGATGGAGAAAGAATGGAGACGAAATAATGGCCGGAGGGTGGCGCGTGGCACTTACGCGCAGCGACGGCAGAGACGTTGTGGCGGCGCGTGGTGGCGCAGTTGATGTTGGGTCTTTCACAGGGGATTTCTTCGGTCACAGCTGAAGCAATTTAGGTGGGTGGTGAGAAGAAAAATGCTTTGCTGTTTGGGCGTGTACAAACTCAGCTAGTGAAGAACAACCGAAAAAATAAAAGAACAATCCCTAAATCAAATAGGGCTCTAATACCATGTTGAACATGTTGAATATAATTTGTATTCACTATATTTGTGTACATAGGAACAAGGTTTATATACAAAATTCCTAAGACTATTTAGGAAGTAATCTAACTATTAATTATAGGAAATCTCTCAATTATAGGAGAGATTATAGGAGTAATTATAGAAATATTAATATAAGATCAATGTTAATATCTCTAGTCAACAAGTATGATTCACTCATATCCTTGGAGTATGATCTTATTACCGAATATAGTGACATCCTTCTGCAAGAAGAAGTTTTTTGGTTTCAAAAGTCACGTGTTCAATGGTTGTAGTGTGGGAACAAAAACACTAAAATTTTCCATGCTATGACTATAACTCGTCAGAAATGGAACTGGATTGAGCGTTTGCGCGCACCAAATGGATCTTGGATCACTGACCAAACAATTCTCCAACGTGAAGTTGTAAGGTTCTTTAAGGAATTATTTTTTAATATTAATATTTCCATGCCTTTCCCCCTGGTCCTTGATCGTACTATGATTTCAGAAGCAGATGCTCGCTCCCTTATGAAACCTGTTACAAAAGAGGAGGTTTTCGCCATGCTTCACTCTATGCAGTCATACAAAGCCCCAGGGCCTGATGGATTTTAGCCGATTTTTTATAAGAAATATTGGCATCTATTTAGGGACTATGTTTTCAACATGATGAAGGATGCATTTAAATATGGGAATTGCCCTAAGGATATCACTAAAACTATGGTAGTCTTAATTCCAAAGGATGGCCAGCCAATTTCTATGACTTAGTTCTGCCCAATTAGCTTATGTAATGTAAGCTACAAGATCCTTACTAAGGTGATTGTCCAACAACTTCGACCTATTCTGAGTGAGATTATTCTTCCCATGCAAGAAGCTTTCATTCCAGGTAGGATTGCTTCAGAGCATATTATTTTGGCTAAAAAGGTTCTTCATTTTATCAAGAAATCTAAGAAATGAGATGGTTATTTGGCCATGAAGATTGATCTTACTAAAGCCTGTGATAGAGTTGACTGGCGGTTCTTAAGGCAGGCACTCACAGATTTTGGATTTCCGCCATCTCTCACTTCCTTCTTTATGTCTTGTGTGTCTAGTCCCCGTATCTCCATCCTATGGAATGGATCCTGTCTGCCAGCTTTTGAGTCGAAACATGGGTTACGCTAAAGGGACCCGTTATCTCCATATCTATTTGTTCTTTGTATGGAGAAACTCTATATGCTTATCTCTAGTTGGGTGCAGTCTAATCAGTGGAAAGCTATCAAAGTTTTAAGAAATGGGCTCTTATCTCCCATTTATTGTTTGCAAATGACGTGCTTCTCTTTTCCCACGCTTCGGTTGGAGGATGTCGTGTGGTATTGAAGACTATGCAGTAGTTTTGCTCTTGCTCTGGTATGCAAATTAACGAGTAGAAATCTTATCTCCTCACGTTAATCGTCGACATAAGGAAAATTTGAGGTTTCATCTTCGTCTGAACTTTACTGTGGACTTAGGCAATTAATTGGGTGATTCTCTCAAAGGTACTAATAAGAAGGGTGATTTCAAAGCTGTTTTTGATAAGATTGATAATCGGTTACAAGGATGGAAAGCCAAACTCTTGAATAAAGCTGGTCATATGACCTTAGCAAAGTCCACTTTATCAACAATTCCTTTGTATACCATGCAAACTTGCTGGCTCCCGGGTGGAGTTTGCGATATTCTTGACAAATCTTGTCGCGCTTTTTTATGGCCTAAGGGAAGGACATTTATGTGCTGAATTGGGAGTCAGCTTGTAGTCCCAAAGTTATGGGCGGATTACGCCTTTGTATGGCCTGTGATAACAACATTGCCATGCTAGGCAAGTTGCTTTGGGATCTCTCTCAAGATAATAGGAAATTTTGGTCTGATGTGTTGCATGGGAAATATTTAAGGAATGCTTCTATCCTTAATTGTAAGGCCTCTTCTAATGCTTCCCCTAGATGTAAAGTTATTCCTTTTTTGCAAGATGGCTTTACTTAGAGGGTAGGAAATGGGGCTAATATCTCTCTTTGGAATGATAGATGGGTTGGACATTCTTCATTATGTAGACAAGTCTCTTAGATTGATACTCAGGACCAACGCTTAACGGTGGGGAACATTTTAAATGATCAACGCATGTGGGACCTTTCTTACCTGTGTACTCCCTTGGGGTCACATATGTAAAATTGTATTTTTGCTATTCCAGTATCTCGATCAAGGTTGACTACTGATTCGTTGATTTGGGGGGAGAAGGCTATAGGAAGCTATATAGTGAAATCAGGCTATGAGTTTTTTACTCAATTGCCTTATCCTCCTGTTCCTAACAAACATTGGATGCATATTTGGAAGCTTAACATTCCACAGAAATTTCGTTTCTTTCTTTGGCAGATTCATTGGCATTGATTAACTATGAACGAGATGTGATATATACGCAACATGGCTTCGTCTCCCCACTGCCACAAGTGCGGCATAAGTTGGGATATCCATCCTCTTCGCGATTGCATTTGGGCGAAGCAAGTCTGGGTATTTATCCTTAGGCATGTAAAGGACTCTTTTTTCAGGCTTAATATTAATGATTGGATATATTCTCATATTCTCGACTCCTCACATCCTTTTCACCATGTTATCAAATTCATCGTAGTGTCTTGGATTATATAGTGTGCTAGGAAAAAAAATCAATTCAGCATGAGGTCATATCTTCTGTCGGTCAATTTAAGTGGTTCTTGAAACTTTTTGATTAGTGCAAACATGCTTTCGCTTCATATGCACATCACATTACGAAATCGAGTATATGGGTGTCTTGGCAGGCTCCATCAATAGGCTATGTTAAACTTAATGTAGATGGTAGTTCGGTTGACAATCCAGATGCTGTAGGTTTTGGTGGTTTGCTGCGTGATGAGAAAGGGGATTGGATTGTTGGTTACTCAGAATTCCTTGGTCATGCTACTAACATGCTAGCCGAGCTTCGAGCGATTACCTATGGACTAGATCTAGCTTGGAATCGTGGATATAAAAGAGTAGTTGTGGAATCAAATTCACTTGAAGCCATTAATTCGGTCTTGAGTTCATGCACTCGGTATCACCCATATTTGAACATAATTGAAGATATTAGGAATTTGTTGTAGTGCAACTGGGATTGTTCTCTTGTTCATACCCTTAGGAAGGGTAATCAATGTGTATACTTCTTAACAAAGCAGGGTTCCTCTCATTTTCAACGTTGGTCTATTTGGGAGTCCCCTGGGCCAGGTCTTTGTCAGCTTCTGGTTAATCATGCTTCTTCTGTTGCGTTCTTAAGGTCATAGGCTTTCTTTGTCTAGTTTCCATCTCACTAAAATAATAATAATAATAAAAGGTAGTTAACAAAAATATGATTAAGTGAACCGAATGTTAGAAGTTAGAATTCCAAGACATGTTAGTTAAGAAGATAGTAGTATGTGGTTACCTCAAATATAGAGAAGCAGACAATTATTGTAAAAATTGTGTAACGGTGAGAGGATTATAAATTCACGTCACTATGAGAACGAGACAAAAAATTATGAAATTAACACAATCACCGTATAACAAAGATTGATCTTTAGAGAAAACAGTCTAACTTGTTTGAAACATATTTATTATTTTTCAGCTTTCTTTACATCACGAATTCACCTTTGTTATATCAAATTCTCTTTTGTAGTTTGTGATTTCATTTTGCAACAATTAATTACATTCTTCGCTTTAAATTCCATTTCAATATATTTTAACATTTTGATAGCTTATTCTATTTTCTAAGGTTTTAGAAGCCCAATTATATCGTGGATAAGAATTCATAAGCAAATTCAAGGAAAATTCCTTCCTGACACACTCGAATATCATATTGATGCTGAACAACTTGATTCTTTAATCTTATAATAACTTATTTATAATTAAAAACCTTATTCCAATTCTAAAATAACTTATTTTTAATTCTAAACTTTTTTTCTTCTAATTAAAAAATTGTAGTACTTAAGAAAACTCCAGTCGCCACTTTAATTCAAATCAATTGCTGCCTACAATTGTTATCCATTTGTTTTTAAGTAACATTCTATATTAATTTTGCTCATTTAATGATAGGGTTTCCAAAAAATTTTCAATTATCAGGTTGTCAACTTCAGTTCAAATCAAGATGTTTAGTCTCATACTACTTTATCAAACCTTTAAGAAACCCTAGGATTTTAGAACCCTAAATCCTCGTACTAACCAGAGATTCAGTTGGATCTATATCAGTTACATAAATGATTAATATAGGTCCTTTGATAAAAATTGGTTAAATTAATAAAATTGATAAAACTCTTCATTAACTTAAAGACCCTTTTAAATGTTTTTCTTAAAATAGTAGAATCTTTTCTATATGTGACCAAATAATAATTTGTCTAACTTTAGATTATTATTATTAAAGTTCAAATTTAACTACAAATGGAATATTTTCAAATTAAATTGAAGAGGAATTATGTGAAGGTGAGACAATGCACTCATAAAAAACTAATTTAATTAATTTTAATAATAGAATGACACGTACGGAGTTAAATTTAATTATCAAATCGTGCATAATATGGTAGCCAATGATGAAAACTTGAGGTCAAATGAGAATTATTGATGTTTTTAGATGCTAAATATTCTTACCAAAATTAAATATTCACGTGGAGGTTGTGTCACAATTGTTTACCTATACAATAAGCTTGATGATGTGCAATTATATATAAACTCTCGATGTCTTTTTTTGTCATTGAGAAATTGAACTCATATCTTTTTTTTTTACATCCAAGCATACAGTAAGGTTAGTCTAATATAGATTCTATATTGGATTATACTGGGATTAGGTTGGTTCAAGATTTAGTTATAATTTATTATCTTTGACCTCTCTAAACTTGATTAGTCGTTTAAGTAGGATCATATATGGTATTTGGAAATTATGAAATAATTGTCTTTAGAAAAATGACAGATCCTCAATTTGGTTTTTTATAAACTAAATTCTTTAATTTTTGAAGCAATAGAAGTAGCTCGGGCATATAGAAAATGTGACTAATCATAATTTCACTAGTGAGTTTGAGAGACTTGTTAACAATGTGGATGCTACAATTTTATGTTAATTTCATAATAAGTGTTGGTATAGTCATCAGAAATGAACAAGGTTATGACAGGTTTCTCCATAATCATATCTAGTATTCCCCCCTTCAAAAGAGGTCGAAACTCTAATTCTATAAGAATCTTTCAAGGGTTGCTCTTCTCCTATTTCCAAAATCTTATAATGGAGATGGATGCCTAATTGGTAGGCAATGCAGCCAATAATTCTCACTCTTTGACTCACAACTCTCATTTGTATGTTAGTCCTTGTACTTGAAATTGAGTTTTTAGATTCTTATAAGACCTTGTATTTAGCCGAAATGATTAGTTGGATTAACAAGTTCTTTAATGAACTTGATATAGTTCCTTGTATTATTCAAGACAGTAATATACTGTGGAGCATTAGAGCTATTGGGCATGTAAATGGAGCTAAGGTCTCATCAAAGTTTCGATGATGTATTAAGGCAAAAAAAATTTATTATGATGATAATTAAGATGAAAGTTGTAATATTTAAGTAAGTGCTCATTATAAAGAATCTTATAGAAGTCTCTTATTAAACTACTGTTTAAGTGACAAAATAATTTAAAGTTATTCCTTATCTTATACATATTTATATTTATATGATAAAGCCTGTGGAATAATTATACATTGCACACAAAATTATGATGAGATTTTATTTATAAGATTCATGTCACACTTATGTATTGCCTTAAATTATTCCCAGTCATTGTTCTGTTAAGTCTAGACATTAATAGAACATAAAAAGACTAGCATGCGATATGTTTTTATTTATAAAAGAAGTAGTTGATATCATATGCTAAAGTATGGAGATACTTAAAAAATTTGTGGGTGCTTGTTAGAGAACAAGTTCATTGAATTGACCCTATATAAGAAATCCTTTTGTAATATTAATTGTATGTTTATAGAAATTATTATTGTGATGGTTGTATAAGTGATTTTTTGACTTGAGATCTTCAAAGTTATCTTATATAAGGATTGTTATGTTTTGATATTACTTATGACTTGTTCTAATCAATGGTAACTCAGTTGATAGTCATTAGATGTGGCATGAACTATATAGAGGTAGTCGAGAGATCAAGATAGAATTTATCATCCTAAAGTAATTAAGAAGAACATTTCATTATTCTCGACTAGTATTGACTCGAGAAATCCATGGACAAGGTAGAATGACATTTTGTAAATCGTTTATAAATTACATTAATTGAATCAATAGCTAATGGTAGAGAAATAATATGATTGGACTCAAAATATATTATATATTAATTTCATGTTTTATGTCTAATAGGGACATTTATAATGAAAGGATTGAATTTTACGAAAATATCATGCACGAAATTATAAATGTCCCTATTAGTCATTATAAATGTCCCTATTAGTCATTAGATGTCAATATTAATTTATAGATATAAATTGTTTAATTAAAGAATTAAAGATAAATTAAAGGTTTTAAATTATCTAATCCTAAATATAATTGAGAGTTATAATTTTTATTCATTGCCAACATATATGAAAACTTAATGGGTCACACATAAAGAATGTGTTAAAAAGAGTAAAGATATTTCAATCAAGTTGGATTTAATTGTAAAGTTTGAGAAACTTTAAGATTAAATATGAGATATTTAATAAATAAGGATTAATATGAGATATTAAATCTTATTTGGATATAACTAGTGTTTAATTAGAATTATTTGTAATTCTAATTAAAGTTTAATTGAAATTACTAAAATGTCTAAAACCTATTATAAATAGGCTTAAGTTCTAATAGAGTTAGCACTCCTTGCCTAACCCAAATAATTCTAATTAAAGTTTAATTGAAATTACTAAAATGTCTAAAACCTATTATAAATAGGCTTAATTAGCACTCCTTGCCTAACCCTCTTTGGAATAGCTGTAAAGTTCTCTCAACTCTTTATGTGGATACCGTTAGAGGCCAAATACTTATGTGGCTATGGTGGTTAAGATGAGTCAGTTTTAGAAACGGTTCGAAAGATACGACAAGAACTTTAGTGATCTTAGCTTTTAGAAAATTAAACAAAAAAGTTTTGTAATTATCTCATTGCGCAAGATCGAATCCCGACGAGATTTTTCAATAGCAATAATGCTAAAAGAAAGTTAACTGCCATTTGATTCAATCACAATCCCTGATAAACTCTCATTCACTATAACTTCTAAGTAAATCTTATGGGAATCCTTTTTTCTTAATATGATTATCCCTTATCATTGTTCTCGAATCTTCCAATAGCATGTTATTTACAAGACTTTGCGAGAATGTAGCATGACTAAAACCATAAAGCTTTTCATATATATTCATCTACTTCAAGAAATTCATAAGATCACCCTTGTGATAAGTACTCCAAATTCTTAGAAAAAAAAAGGATAACTAATTCTAAATTGTTTAGTCTTTTGAGATTTTTTTCAATTTAACTCAAACTTTTAAAATTTTCAATTGAGTCACCAATTTTTTAAAACCTTAAGAATTCATTTCAAAATGTTAGATTTTGCTAATGTGGTTAATAGATAAACATCTATGTAACATTTAGTAAACATGTCACGTCACCAAAAATAATCTCTTGAACTGAATTATTAAGGTTTTAAAAGTTAGTCACTCAACTGAAATTAAAGCTTAGACACTCAATTGAAATAATCTTAAAAGGTTTGACTTAGTTACTCAACTGAAATTAAAGCTTAGACACTCAATTGAAATAATCTTAAAAGGTTTGACACTTTTGAATATAACAAAAATGTATCTTGATGGGAAATGCATCGAGTAGGTAAAACCACCACACTTCCAATAATTTAACTTATTTTACCAAAAAATTTAATCTTTGAAAATATTGAAAAAGTTCTTTATTCGTGCTCTAAAACTTTTGTTAAAAATAATGATGAAATACATATAATATAAAATTCACACATAGATCGATTAAATATAGTTAATATTGCGATTAAATTTAATTCTTATATCTGACCTAAACTATTACAATCAACTTAAATTAATAATTTATTATAATTATGTCAAATTACCGATTTGAATTGAATTTAATTAATTCAAATTTGATTTAAAAACTATGTTAAGTCATCATGTCAATATTATTTATTTAATTTTTATATGATATTTATGTCATTTTTGTTTCACCATTATTTTTCAACAAAAGTTTTAAAAATTTCTAAAAAATAAAAAATCACAAAATTTGAAAATTTTAAATATATATATTTTATTATTTAAACTACAAGCGAGTTTATAGTCTTTTATTAAAAAAAGTCAAAAAAATTTAAATCTAATATTGGAAGTTAAAAACTGATAACTAAAGCTATTAGTTGAGAATAAACGATATTCATTTGGTTTGTTTCTTAATTAGACTAAGTCGAACTTAAACAATAAATTAAAACTTTTGAATTTTTTTAAAAATATTTTAAAACACAATCTAGAATTGTAATTTCTTTAACAAATTGAATTAAAACGAACTCACTCCTGTAAATAACTTATGGATGAGTGCTAAAGAAAGTCATGCCTCTTATATTTACACTCATAGGATATGGATGAGTCAAACAAGAAGATCATGGGATTTTTTTTTGTTTACATTATCGATATTCGAACTTATTGGACTGACTAATTCAGTTCGGAGCTTAGTAATAGTTAAGACTCTTCGCTTCTCCTTGTCAGTGTGTTTAGTGAGAATCGAATTCAAGAGCTCTTCTCACATATTCAGTCTGCGTAATCAATTGAGCCACAACCTTACACTTGATATCGAAAGCCATGAGATTTGCGTGAGATAATTGCCATAAATCTGGCAGCTTCCATGTCGGTTGCAATAAAACTGAATTATGCCTAACCAACTTTGCTAGTGCCTTCAAGGGGTATGGTTCGATGGTTGAGAGTGGGGCTTGACTTTTGTTAGGTTCAGGTTTGATTTCATGTTAGCCCCTCTTGTAAGAATTTGAGGCAGCCGAGATTTTACCTGTAGATGGAGAACTAGTTGGACCTTCAATGATGAGGTGCGCTCACTTGGTCCGCCTGTGATGTGGTGCGCTAGTTGGATCCTCTAAGAGGTGTGCCTACATAATCTACCTACGAAGTTTCCTCGAATTAAAAAAAAAAAAAAAACTTTGCTAGTCATGAGTTGTGAAGCACCGTATAACAGCTCGTATAATAATTAATGTATCAAGTCCATCCACAAAAACAGTAGTGGAGTAGTCAATAAAAACGAATGTCTATGTTATTATTAGTAAGGGAACATGTTCCCAACTAATTATGAGTTTTCACGTTAGAGATAACACCTCACGTTGGCTCCACCTTTCCTTTTTTTTCTTTCGAAATTGCCATACAACTAAAAGTGGCAAACAACTTGTGATGACTAATAAGCTCCTCTCAACCATGCATTATCCAGAATTCGAGTTAGAAAACTAGGTCTCATTCCTTTTCAGCCAATTAGCTCTTCGAGAGAAACCATGAGATATATCTTCTCTAATCAAAAAGCATAAACAACTAACTTAGGGTGTAGGTGAGTTGATAAGAGATTTTTCTAGTTTAAGTGAGATTACGGATTCGAACCGTTCTTATGTATGCAGCTGTTTAAAACTTGAGGTTAAAGCTTCGCCTCTCACAAGAGATGTATCCGATTCGAGTAAAAATTAATCTGAGTATGAATAACTTAAAAATATCTTTCTTTAATTAAGATATTTTTAAAATACTTCGTGACAAGAAAAAAAAAAGCATAAAGAACTATACACAATATTTGAATGTGGAGTCACCACAAGAGGCTGTGAGATAACGATAACAGGGATTATAACGGGTGAGATCAGAATTGACTTACCGAAAAGATCCCAAGTCTAGTTAGAGACTTGAAGTTCAATCGGTCAAGATCAAATAACTAAAATTTTTAAATTTGTCAAAAATGACTAATAAGTCATTTCCTAAATAAGACTTTTAATTATAAGTTAGTAAACATTGAATTAATATTCATAACCAATCCCAATTAGAATATAGAAATATAAATGAGCTACTAAAATCTTTAAAAGGAAATATACTCTATGAGATCTTTGACCATAATCCATAAACATTAATCAGGAACTAGCACGTTACTACCAACACCGCCACAACCACCGCAGTCGCCGCCTTAGCCTTGGGTTTTTCGAACATAGCTCATAGGATCCCACCTTGAGCCCATCATCATCATGACCTTGAACTCCTCGAAATCGATCATTCCGTCACCGTCACTATCAACTCCACTAATCATGTTCCTGCATTCCGCCATCGAATGTTGCTCTCCGAGAGAACCCAAAACTTTGTGCAACTCTTCGGCTGAAATCGACCCGTTTCCGTCAATGTCGTAGACAGAGAACGCGTCCTTCAGATTTTCTATGGCCTCGTCGGCGTCGATCCCTTTGGTGTTCAGTTCCACGAACTCCTCGAAATCGATGAACCCGTCACCGTCCGCGTCGAACTCTGTGATCATCGCTTGCAGCTCCTCTTTGCTTGTTTCGTGACCGAGGCTTGACATGATTGAGCCCAGCTCCGAGGATGAGATCTTCCCATCTCCATTCGCGTCGAATTTCTTAAACACTTGTTCTAGTTCTTCGATTAAGGGTTTGAATCTCGTAGACGGAGGATTTGATCCGCCGAACGGAGGCAACCCAGACGGGCAATCAACATTAGCACCTGGTTTCTTAGATTTTCTCCGACTGAACAATCCTTTCAAGCCCATGATTGGTGTGGAAAACAGCGAACGGATGAGGTATCCAGAGGGGAGAGAGAGAGAGAGAGATACGGGAGTTAATGTTATAATTTGTTTAAGTGAATGGAGTCTGGAGAGATAGAGGTAGAGGATCCTTTATATTCGTGTTAAAATTAGAAAATCAACTCCTACCGTAATGAGGATATTCTGTGGTGAGATAGCTCTCCACAAATCTCGGAAGAGAAGGTTTAGGGTTGGCACGTTAGCATCATCGACCATACATTCATACTCCTTATTGAACACGGTCACGCCATCTCAACATAATTTGTTTTCTTTTTAGGCTATTTGTAAGGGTGCATTGCATGCAAATATGGTAAGATTATGTGCAATCTCAATATTAATTCTCGAGTTTATTTCAAGCATTGGAATTACCTTTTCCACTCGTCTCCCCAATTCAAAGTCATATAATTTTACGTTTCAACCGAAATTTGGGAGATTTCATGTACTGTCGAGAGCGAAACCGTTGCGCGGATTGGTCAGCGGCTCATGCGGGGCGTTTTGATTTAGCCATTCATTATTTACCTTCTCCTCTTTTGGGATGTCTTAGTCTCCTCTTAGAGAATATGTACGGAGTAGATACCGCACAGGCCACGAATTAGGCTGTACTTTCTCCCTTTTATATATATAAAAAAAGAGAAAGTGTGAGAACCTATTACTTTTGGTAAAAGAAAAAATTGTCAAAGGTTGTTTTCGGGAATTGGAATATGATATGTCCTTCAATAAACAGGTTAAAGGACTCCTACTCTACCAGTACGACCTTTTCCAAACATAAAGTCCCTACTTATCAATAGAACATGTGCCATTTGAAAAGTACCCTTTAACTCAATCATATTTCGTGTGTGGATTTTCGTTAAGATTGTTGATTTTTATATACATTGCAAGCTAGAATTAATGACAACATCAATAAATTATTATCGCATGACATGATTATGGTTCATTTTTGTTTAGCACTCATAAGGGTTCATGTAAAGAATATAAAAGCTTTTCGATTTTTAGTTAAGACACAATTCATATTGCAAAATTTTAAGCATGAGATCTGTAAATGAAACCACACACATAATAGTACTGTACAATTTATGTTATCTTGATTATAAATAACTACTATATTAGAAAATACAGAGAAAGAAGGAAAATATAAGTTATCAAAGATGAAGATTATATAGAATTGCATACAAATATACTTCAAAACAAGTTGAATTTTTATAAGTAAGATCGCTTTATCTATAAATTATTATATAAGACAATAACTTATATGAGTTTAAGTTATAATTATATGCATGTATGAAATGAACTTCTAACCATAATTTTGTTTTTGTCTAGTATACACGCACTTAACCGAACTATGTTAAATTTTTAATGAACTATATGAATTCCTTCACATTACATTATATTTCTCTCTACCTTACAACTTTGGAGAAGTTAGTGTATCTATTGCTTTCTTTTTTATTTTTGTAAAAATGGAAACTTTCTTCCTTGTTTATGTTAGTATGTAGAGGAGACCTTATTACGTACTTCAGGATCACGTAAAAGGATAAAAAACGAAGGTAATGCGGAATACCTGGATTCGGTTTCATCTCGGATTCCGACGTCGATTTCGAGCTCTAAACGTCTTCGAATCTTCCAGGTCCTTTAGTCGAAAGCGTTCACCGACGTTCGGGCTAGGTCTTTCTACAGTTTCCCCATCGTTCCGAGCTTCCTTAACGGGTCAGGAACCTTATGCTCGTGAACGTTCTTATGAGCAACTGCAGGAGACCTAACCT
>JANTPM010366483.1:0-7500 GCA_025434745.1 Erythroxylum divaricatum
AAACTTTTGAAATAAATGGCAAAAAGATTTTGCAAATGTTTTCGCTTATCATTCAATTTATAAACATATTATCCACGAGCTGTGTAGCTCACCCCCTTTCATTTCCATCTCCAGGTTTAGAGCAGGAGATCGGATGAAAGAAAGTCAAGCCTTCTGTCTGATTTTGCATCTTTTGTAATTCGTATTTTTGGATTTTAGTATTTTGGTTTGTAAATGGCTTGAAAAGCCATTAAAGATTTGTAAGTACTTAATTGATGATATGTATGAATTAATGAAATTGTATAAGGACTTGAGTTATGGATTTAGATTAGTGTATGGTTTATGGGTTATGGAATTTTATATGAATTTGGTTTAGGTTTTGTGTATAATAGAGATATGTTTGGAATTTGAGTATGATTGTGTTTTGAATTCCGGACGGGTGGTCCGATGACTTTGATGATTGATTGGGATATATATAGAAGTGTATTTAAGCCATTTGCAGGTTTGGGTTGTTGAAAATGCAGCCGTTATGCTGCCCAATTTTTGATAAGAAAATTGGTTATATGGCAAAGATAGAATAAGAATATGTTTTTGGTTAAAAGTCGAATATTGAGATATGTATACTTGTTAAGAAGCTTTATATAAGTCAAAACTTGTACAAGGATGAGTTTCCCAAAAGTGGGAATTATTTACTTTGATTTGAATGAGATCGACTAAAGATGAAAGATAGAAAAAAATAAGAATTGATAAAAAGTTGATAATGAGATATGCTTGATTTAGAAGAATTAAATCAATTGAGTGTTTGTTTCTGGATGAATTTTTCAATAAGGGAAATTGTATTGATTTGTTTAAGGTTGAACAAAGATGAATAATATGAAAATGAAAAGAGAAGAAAGAAAGAAAATTTTTATACAGTTTCGGATTGTTTTGGTCTTAGAGTTTCCAACGCGATAGTTTTTCTAAAGTATATGTTTTCGGATGTCGGAAATTCGTATTCGATTCACTTTCATTTATTTGCACCGTTTGTTTGATTCCGATTCGATTATTCGTTTAGTTCGTTTCGCCTTTTGCTTTGATCAGACTTTTGCTTTCGTTTCGATTCGATTTGAATCAGCTTTCGTTTTGTCTTAGTTTTTGATTTGCTCCAATACGTTCGTTTTTGTTTCCGTTCAGATTTGATATGTATTCTATTTCGTATTTGTATACTTTGATACTATTTGATTTATTCGCTTTCGATACTTTCGCTCTTTGTCTTTCGCCTTATGTCTCCGCTTCGGATACATTCGCCTTTCGTTTCGCAAATCTTTTCGTTTTCATTTTTGTATTTTTGCTTTTCGGTTAGGATCCGGTTCTGAGATTGGGTCCCAACATAAAAGGTTGAGGCCATCGGGAGAATAATACATAACATCAGGCTAAAATTGAAGAAAATTAAAAGTTTGAGCATTTTATTGCCACGTTTTGAAGTTTGGGCTAGAATTGAAAAAATTGAAAGTTTAAGCATTTTATTGCTACTTTTTAAAGTACGAGCTATAATTGAAAGTTTAGGCTTTTTTGGTAATTAACCCTAATTATAATGATATTTAAGATGAAATTTATAAGATTTAAGAAAGTAATCACCGTAGAAAATCTACTAGAATTCTCTTATTAATCCACTATCCGAGCAGTAACATGATCATCATATGATAACGTGGTATAAGATACTTAAATGATTGACTTAATATAAGTGGGATAATGTTGGTTTATGCCCTAGAGCTAATCAGTTGATTATAGTTTAATGAAAAAATAATTTAAAGGCATTCTTTATCTTGTACATATTAATGTTGGAAATTCACAAGTGAAGTAATCCCACATTGGGAAGAGACATAAGGATAAAGTATGTTAGATATAAAGATAAGACTCATAACCTACAGCCTTAAGGTTTTGGGTTGAGTTATAATGTCCTAGTTATATATGGGCTCACTTGGATCTGATCCAATTTCTCCCCAAGTACCCTTAAAACCCTTCATTGGTATCAAAGCTAGGTTCTTGAAGTCCGACGAATAGAGATTCATAGATTTGGGTTCGATAAATGGTTGACTCATGGAGTGACTCAAATGGCTTCATATGATATATGAGTTAAAGGGGAGATCGTCTGACATGGATGGATCCACTTGTGAGGGGGAGATGATGGAAATTCATAAGTGGAGTAATCCTATATCAAAAGGAGATATAAGGATGAAGTGAGTTATATGCAAAGATAGGACTCGTAACCTATAGCCTTAAGATTTTAAGTTGAGATATGATGTTTTAGTTATATATTTATGACCCCACTTAAATCTGGTTTCACTTCTCCCTAAGTCCCCTTAAAAACCATCAACTCAGACCAAACCTCCCTCTATTACTGATTCAAAATCCTCATTTGGTGTTTTCATTATTTGTGTTGCTCATAATGAAGCCTTATTAAGCTTTCAAGCTATAAACTAATCATCTCTTATTATGAACACAATTTTCTAAATTGATAATGCCTTTATAACTTTCGTTAAAAACCTTTTCTTAGTCATTCGATCCTACAATATGGTGCATTTTATCATAAGTGGTAATAAAGCCTTTTTCTCATCACTTGCTTATTCTAACAAGTTTCATGCAGTTACCCTTGCCAATGATGCTAAAATTGAAACTAGAGGCATTGGTTGTGCTACTCCTTATGCTTTACAATACCTACTTTTTAGGTGGCTTGCATCATGGTTGAGTCTCTAAAACCCCTTTATGATTTTCTTGGTCATCCCAGTCCTGCCAGACTCTAGAAAATTGTCCCTCATCTTTCTTTCTTATCTACTTTACCTTGTAGGTCATGTCAACATGCCAAATAAACTCGTACCTTGTTTCCTAGTCAAGTTAACAATAAGACTACGCTCCCCTTTTCTCTTGCCCACATATATATGTGGGGACTAAGTCATGTTAGTTCACCGTTTTATTTTTCCTATTTTATAAACTTTATGGATGAATATTCTCATTGCACTTGGCTATTTTAATGGAAAATTGTCTGGATTTTTTTTATTTTAATATGATGAGAATCAAAATTAGTTTAGCCAATCTAAATTTTATGTAACGATAATTCTAAGAAATTTATTTCTAATTAATTTAGTTCTTTTTATAGATTTTAAAAGCATTCTTCACCAATCTTTTTGTCTATTTTCTAATTAAGAAAATGGATCGATAAAACATAATAATTGTCATTTAATTGAATTAACTCATACTTTATTATGCCATGCTCATTTATCTTTTTGTTTTTATTTTGGAGTTGTGTTTACTTCTTAGTATCTTATAGAATTGATTGTCATCATATGCTTCACATGATAAGGTTCTTCGATCTGTCTTTTTCCTAACCAACCTTTTCATTTTGTTTCCCTTTATGTCTTTTGTTATGTTTGGTTTGTGCATGTTTCTTCATCCTGTCATGGTAAATTATCTACCAAGTTCTTTAAATATATCTTACTTTGTTACTCTAATTTATAAAAAAATGGTTTCGGAGCTATCCTGAGAGTTGAAATGCTACTTCATATCAACTAATGTTATCTTTTTAATAACAATTTTTTTTAGTCCTACTATTCAACCTTTATCTTGCCTATTCCTTCCTTTTCACTTGGTATATGTTAACTTGCCCTAATCTTACCTATTCCTTCTCCTTCACTTAATATCTATTGAGTCATCATCACCTTCACAACCCTGTTATCTTATTTATCATCATCTTCCTCATTCATCCTTAGTCATTAGCAGTAGTGTGTATACAAACTATGTTCATGCTAACTCACTCTCTTTGTCGGTTATCCCCTTTATCATGATTTTGTCTGAAGATCAATCAATTATTTCCCTTTGAAAAGGTATTTAACTACTCACCATCTTATCCTATCTATAATTTTTAAGTTATGATTGTTTTTCTCTTACCTATTATGCCTATGTTTCCAATATATCTTTTTTTTTATCACTAAGAATATAGGTAAGGAAATATCCTATCTAGGGTGAAGACATGCCATGATTAATGAAATGATGGCTTTGCATTCTAGAAAAAATAAGATCTAGTTCCTTTGCTTCCTAATGAAATCAAATTTGGTTGTATATGGGCCTATAAGGTGTTGGACTTGATGGTTAGGTGAATGCCTTAATAAAATAAATAATTTAAAAATTAAAATTTTATTTATAATTTAATATTTATTTGAAATATATTTTAATTTAAAATCAAATTTTATTTGAATATTTATATATTTTAAATTTAATTATATTTATTAATAATTATTAAAATTTAATTACATATAATTTAATTATAAAATTAAATACAATTAAATTATTCATAATTAGTTTTAATTTCTTAAATATATAATCTTGAAATAAATTATTCATAATTTTTATTAATAATTAAATAATTAAATAATATATATTTAAATGATAGTAAATCTGATTATGAATAGAACATAAACAAGAAATAAAATCACTTTTTATGGTTTTCATTATTTTTGAAAATTGGAAGAAACCAAAACCAAAAGCAGAAACTAAAATCTCAAACAAACAAGTTTTTTTTACTGAATTTAAAAACAAAAACAAAAAACCAAAAACAAAAATGAAAACAAAAACCCCCTTATCTACTAATTTATTCTAAAACGTGAGTTAAAACATAATAATAAAATGATTTATTATAATAGAAGGTTATTTAAAATTGGAATAAAAATGTGACAATAGATTTAATGATCAAGTATAGAACAACATACTTATGCATGGAAGAATTGACTCTCCTAATGAAGCACATCGCTGCAAAGGAAACTAAGTTTAAATTTCATAGAAAATGTAAGAAGGTTTCCTTAACAAATCCATGTTTTGATGATTATCTCTTGTTGTTTTCCAAAATTTACTTGAAATTAATGGAAACTTTGATTGCTAGTTTGAATTAGTTCTTCTAGACTGGGAATCATTTTTAACAAGAGCCACTTTATTCTAGCTTCAAATGCTGATCATCTTGTAGCTAGAGTTGCCGAGTTAATTGGCATGTCTAGAAAACAACCTCCAATTATGTACTTAGGACTACCTATAACCAAAAGGATATTGAAACTTAATGATTGCATATCATTGCTGGAAAAAATAGAGAGAACATTACAATCTTGGATAAACAAGGCCCCATCTTAATTATGGGTGTGAGCTCTAACCGATCAACAATGTTTTTAACTTAAATGCACATATACTGGAGTTCTCATCTATTTCTCTCTAAAAGTCTTGTTAAAACCATAGAAAGGACGATGAGAAAGTTCTTGTGGAGTAATTCAAATGCTAGTAGAGGATATTGCAAAGTGAAATGGGCAGAAGTATGCAAGCTCAAAAAAGGAGGTTTGGGAATTATTCCCAATAAATAGCGGAACAAAATTTTTATGGTGAAAGGGATACAGAGAGTACAAGTGCACAAAGAAACACTTTGGACGAGATGCTTGAACAACCACATTCTTAAAGGAACTATTGTATGCGGTCTATCTTCTAAAGCCACTCATTTATGGTTTTTAACCAAATTCCTAAAGATGAGGAATTCCATTGAGCCAAGCACAACTTGCGGAATTGGAGATGAGAATAGTGCATATTTATGGTATGATAATGGGACATGATATAGCCCTCTTATTAATAAAAAAATAGTATAGGCCTTAAAAAGTTTCCCTGATCAAGCTTCTAACAAAAGAGGGTCAATAGTATGGCTTTCTAGCGGAATTTGAGCATCTAATTTCAAGTTTTGTTCTAAATATTGGTCATCAAGACTGTTACTTATGTCACAATCATCTTCCACAGCACATTATAAACAAATTCTATAGGGAGAAGCTAATCCAAATTAAAACGATCTATTAGTGGGATGGCACAAAATGTTGTGCTAGAACTTGTTTCCTCCTATGCTTAGCAATCATAAACAAGTTGAGCACGATAGATAGATAGATTAGGGTATTTAAACACCTGTGTGCTTTGCATGGAAATGGATGAGACTAGGTAATATTTGTTCTATGATTGTAGTTTCTTAATCAAAAGGCTATGTCATTGGCACATCAATGTAAATGCTCTACCTGATATCATGTAATGGTTACAGGCTCATTCATTCATTCTTAAAGCTAATCTAGCAGTCTGTATGATATCAATACGAACCTGCCTCCAAGAGATTTGGAAGGAAAGATTCATGAGAAAAGAGACTTGCTAGCATAAGTGAACATAATTCACTCTTTGCGAATTTGACTTCGTCTTTTAACGTGAGTTTCATACAGAGGTCATGCAGTATGGGAGATTTTGTGTAGGGTACTTTCCCTCTCCCCCCTTTTTACCTTTTTTTTCCTATTTATTGATTAATTCAATTATTATTTTTAAAAAAGGTATAAAATAACATTAACTATTTAAAAACGATGGATATTGGTTCTGCCGGATTCTGGCTGAATTGAATGTTGCCGTTATGCTCCATGTGATCGACTGTTTTCTGTATTGGCTTCAACGTCAAAATACCTGCAAAACAAGAAAGGCACGTTGGGGGTTGTGTCCCGATTAGCCCCTCCGACGCTCAAGTAAGGTTTTTTGGTGAAGGTAGTTCTGCTATAATCAGAGAGAATTAGGGTTGTGATTGCATACCTCTATTATGAGAGAATTATACCTTATATATATATATATGAGATGGATGCTAGGGTTAGGTTTTTACGTGTGCATGAGGATCTCTCTCATGCGGACGGGCTAAGAAGAGCGTGGATCGGGCTTGGGCTTGGCATAACCATTAGGTAGGAGAGGGTCTTTGAAGAAAGGATCGATCGACCCACGGGTAGTTTTGACTAGGTCCGGGCTCAACACGGCCTACCCGACCAGATATAAATTTTATATTTGCCATTAGTTTGAAGAGGTTGATTAATAGAGATATTCAAGCTGTGATGTAAATAAGTATATAAACGATTAAACTATAATTTAAAAAAATCTCTTTCTCGCGCTGTGTATAATAATCGCACTTGCTCCCTCTTTTTCTCTACTTCCACTGACTGCTACTTCTCAAAACCATGCGACTACCCACGTGGTTTTCCAACCCCTCCGATCACCGTCCTGCGCCGTCTGGCAACCATCAAATCTCCGACACCTCCTCGTCATCAAATGCTAGCAGCAGCGTCAGTCTTCCAACCAATATCTCTCTCCAAACACTCCCTTCGGTTCCTTCCCTCCAAAACCTGTCTCCCGCAACCCTAAATCTCTCAGTCTCTTTCTCCTCTACTTCTTTTGTCCTCAACCTTCCCATCACATCTCTAGCCATTCAAGCGGCCGCCAACCTCCTCTACGTTGCCTCCGCTCACCAAATCTACGTCTATGATCGAACCGCCTTCTCTCACGTTGATACCATCAACAACACTGATTCATCCTCCGGTTATATTAAGTCGCTCTCGATCTGCGACGGCAAGCTGTTCACTGCTCATCAAGACTGTAAGATTCGTGTTTGGAAGATGACGCCTGCCAAGCAGCACAAACTTTCTAGCGTTCTTCCCACAGCTGACGACCGGC
>JANTPM010366483.1:12500-14831 GCA_025434745.1 Erythroxylum divaricatum
ATTTTATTTATTTTATTGTTATTTTTAATTTGCTTACTTATTTTATTAACTCTTTGGTTTTATTACTTCTATAGGTCTTAAGGTTAGCTTATAACCCAAGAGAATTCATTGAACCTAGTTGACGAAGATCTAAAGCTTAAGAGAACAATTCTTAGGAATCTCCAAAGAACCCCAATTCTTAAGAATCTCCAAAGAACCCTACTTAGAGAGTTTGAGTTAGATCAGTAGATAGAGGACTTGGAAGGTTAGATTGATACTAAAGAGTCTAGAACTATGGTAGACCAACTAAGGACTATGTTTGATTGCATTAGACCACACTTAACTAAAATGGATTCCAACATCATAAGATCGATTGTCAATGGCAACAATTTTGAGATTAAACCAATTATTATTCATATAGGGTAACATTCTACTTGGTTTGGTAGGCTACAAGATGAGGACTCTGACGCATGTGTCATAAACTTTATGAGGATTTATGATACCTTTAAGGTTAATTGTGCTAACAATGATGTCATCAGATTGAGACTATTTCTATTTTCATTGAAAGGCAGGGTGAAGCAATGGTTAAATTCTTTGTCTAAGTCATCCTTTAATTCTTGGGATCAAGTAGTAGAGAAATTCCTTTTAAAGTATTTCTCGCCAGTTAAAATTGTTAAATTGAGGAATGACATCTCCTTCTATTCCTAGGCTGATTTAGATACATTATATGACACATGATAGGCATTCAAGGAGGTGTTACGAAAGTGCCCACATCATGGTCTACCATTATGGGTGCAAATATAAGCCTTCTATAATGGGCACAATCAAACAATGAGGCAGATTATAGATTTTGTAATTGGGGGTACTTTAAAAGATAAAACAATAAAAGTAACTCAAGACCTCATTGAAGACATGTGGATGAACAATTCTCAGTGGTGCTCTTCACGAGTAAGAGTTAGTAAGCCAATGAGAGTATATGAAGTAGATGTAGTTATGGTACTGGCAAATTAAGTTGAAGCATTGAGTAGGAAGATCGATGGATTAACTAAAAATCCTAATTTATTCCAAGTTATGCAGTGTGATGTGTGTGGGTTATGACATCCAAATCAAGACTATCAAGCATTATAGCCATATGGAGAATGCTCCAATACCCAAGAATAATCCATACAACAATTCATACAAGCTGGGATAGAGGAATCACCTAAAGTTTTCTTAGGGAACTAAAAAACAAACTTGGAAACTTAGATCGACCAACTTCCTTTTGGTTTGATAAAAGGATAGGTCAAGGCCCCCTAATCAAGATTTCTTAAGCTGTGGTAATTTCTCTCCCAAATTGCAGTATTTTCTTCCTAATTACATCCCTAATCTTAGAAGCAATGATTCTTATTAATGCCTCAAAAACCCTATGTAACTTTAATGCTTCAAGATTTAGGGATTGGATGATCCTTAAAACCTCTAAGGTTTAATGGTCCTCAATTTTATGACATGGATCTCTCATTCCTAGTTACTGTTTCATATTATGGTTGGCTACTTTATATAATTTGAACACATTGAATAGAATGCCTTACATAGCTACTAATATTTCTTGTATTCTATATGGACGATAAGTGGATTCTAGAGACCAAGATCTTTTCTTCCTTAGCGATCTTTCTAAAGTTATTTGGAACAGATTACAAGACCTCTATTTGCAACCTAGTATGGGTAGTAAGATTATGGATGTTCTTAAATGGCTCATATAGATGGAAGGTTCTCCCTCATCTAGTAAGGTAGTTCTTATCATTTCTTTAACTTCAACTATTAAAGAACTATAAAGAGAGTGGAACGTAAGGAGATTTTAGAGTAAGATTCCCATTAGGGATGATATTTTTTCCTCCCTAATTTTTAGAATTAAGGAGCAATTACTATGTATCTGAGGATCAGATAGAGTACATCGTAACCTAGCAGCCTTGTGGAGAATTAACTAATACAATCAATCAGTAATAATTAGAAGTAAGAAACCACTTACATGATGAACATGTGATCGCTAAGCAGGGTGGTGTAGTCAGGAGAATCCATTTATTTGGCGAGACCTATGACGAAATTTATCAGAGAGGGGGAGAATTATTTCTAGGAATCAACAAAATTTTTAAGGCTTACCTTATGAGTGGGTGGACGTTGTATGCCATTTGGAGAGGATTAGTAAGATGAAATCCCTAATTTGGGTATTCCCTTCTAGAGGCTTAGTTTGGATGAAGGACTTTTTCATATTAGTAAAACCACCAAAATTGTTGGGTAGTGATAAAATGATGGGCTGGACCGTGATAATCTATGGCCCATTTGCTGTGATTTTATTCTTATTGTTTTTACTTTTCT
>JANTPM010369438.1:0-14806 GCA_025434745.1 Erythroxylum divaricatum
TACATGCATATATGAAAGGAATACCTCATAATATATTATTAACAAGTCATAATGTTAATACATGAATCACAATTATCTATTGGCCTAGGGCACACTACTAACACTAAGCATATATCTTAACAGGGAATAACTAAATATGATACAAGATGGCGACTACTTATAATAGTTGTCTAGCATTTATAAGCAAATGATTCATGACTTATCACAAGCAATGTTTAATTATTCAAATCAGAGAGTAATTAGACTATTAATTGCATCACAACATAACATAAATGCATCAGAACATAATATAATTACATCAAAACAGAATATAAAAGTATCATAATAGGACATGATTGTTTTAGAGCAAAATGAATATCAAAACCTATACAAAATTGCCTGCTAATCCTTTTTATAGAAGTGGGTAATAGGAACAGAACAGAAGATACCTATGATTGGTATCTACAGAAACAGAAGAGACATGAGTCTCTAAAAAAGAAGACATTGTAGTGTCTACTGTAACGTCTAAGAACAGAAGCAGGTGCAGACCCTGTTAGGCATGCCTATTTACCCACAATTAGGATTTGGCAAGTTTAAAGCACATATATTACAATTCAAAATCATTTGTAAGAGAAATAATGCATAACATAGGAATTTATTTCCTTATGCTCAAATTGAATACATTCTTTTACACCCAAACAAACTTAATATGACTTATGAATTTAAGCATGTGTAACAATGCATCAATAATAGCATTAAGTAATTACATATCATATATGTTCACACAAATTCCCAATTCTCAAACATTCATAACTAATTCACATTACTTAAATCCTTTGGATCAGATTGGTGTTCATAAGAACACCATCATCCCTTGAACAATTCAAATATTCTAAAATTGGATACATTGATATCAAACATTCCATTCCTTAAGTTATCACCTCAATTAACATTCCAAAACTTATTCAACCTTTAATTAAATAATCTAACTTCAAACTAGGTTTATTTGAAACCTTAATAAGTTCAATTATACCATTGTAAAGTGTCTTATCCTTATATGGTTCAACAATTGCAAAAACTTTTCTCATTTCGAAGCATTTCCCATGACCATGGGAAGGAGCTAACGTAGCTCCCACGATCGTGGGATGAGTGAACCGAAGGTTCACTATCTAATTGTCTTCAATTTGTTTCCAGTATTTTGACGCCTTCATACTCAATTCAATATCATCACAGTCCATTAATTACACCTTAATTATAACTTAATTATGCTTCAATTCATCTTCAATTTCACATCCAATTTCATTCCAAAATCATTCATTTGGCAGCTCATAAACCACTATCTTTCATGCTTCGAAAACAACAGTAGAATCTATTATACAAACATCATTTTTTAGAACTCATTTTATCATAAACACAACACATATTCTATCTCAATTCAAATATCATAGAATTTGTATTACCACATGCCATCAAGTTTAGAATTCCACTTGTTTAATTCAAAACCCACCTCAATGATCAAGGGCTAGCCAACCTAGCCCTCCATACATGCAAAATTATCCAAGTACAAGATGGAAATATCTTAACACCAAGAAGATAACATAATATAAGATAGCAAGATATAGCTTTCTTACTGCAAGATTTTGGTTTGATAATTAAGCATAAACATAAGCAAAAACCCAGGGATGTGAGGGTGATGAGGGTTTCGTTGGTGACAGGAAAGGTGTAGAAATAAGACAACAAAAACATCCAGAGAAAAATAAGTGAATCTGTACTTGACTAGTCCCTTTAGTGCAGGGTGTCCTAATTTTAAAAAGGACACATGTCATACTTAGAAGTGAGCTACTTGTGCTCTTATCATGTTGCCAAATGTCATTCAACTTTACTATCATTTGTCTCTTATTTACCAATGCCATATGTCACTTAATGTATAAGCTTAGTCATCCACACTTTCCATGTATCAACTTGTCTTGCCACTTAACATTTTTCTTATCCCAAATATACATTTTAATTAATCAATTTTCTAATGGCAACAATTAATTCCAAGTTACTAATTATAATTCATCAAACCAAAATTCAAGACTTAAGCACAATCAAATCATAATCATTAACTCTTATCACATATATTTTCATGGACATGTAATGTTCCTACTAGGGTATAATTTGGGGCCTCATATGACCTATTCTAACTATAGGTGATTCAGTCGATAGCTATTAAATGTAGCATGAACTATAAAGAGGTAGTTGAGTGATTAAGATAAAATTGATCACTATAAAGTAATTAGGAAGAATATTTTGTAGTTTTCGATTAGTATTGATTCAGGAAATCCTTGGCCAAAGTGAAATGAATTTTTGTAAATAGTTTACAAATGTTATTAATTAAATCGATAGCTAATGATAGAGAATTATTATGATTGTAATCAAAATAGAGTAGACATTAATTTCATATTCTATGTCTAATCGAATCAATGTATGATGAAATGATTGATTTGTACAAAAAATCATGTACAAAAAGGTTAGTTAAAACTACTTTGACATTTCTTAAATATTTGATTGGTTATAATGTGATGCTAGATGTCAATCTTGATCCATGATTATAAATTGTTTAATTGGATAATTAAAGACAAATTAAAAGGAGTTTTAATTTATCTAATTCTAATTTTGAACCAGAATTATAACTTATAATTATTACCAACATATTTGGGAACCTAATGAGTCTTACATAAATAAGAAGTTGAAGAGAGCAAATATATTTTAATCAAGTTACACTTGAAAAACTTTATGACTAAATATGAGATATTTAATAAATAAAGATCAATATGAGATATTATGTCTTATTTAGGCATAACTGATATTTAATTAGAATTATTTGTAATTCTAATTAATGTTTAATTGAAATTAGAATTTAATTTTAATTAAATTACTAAAATGTTCAAAACTTATGATCAATAAGTTTAAGCTTTAATAGAACTGGTACTTCTCTTTGTAAGAGTTACAAAATTATCTCAAACTTATTCTGTAAATATCGTTAGAAGCTCGACATTTGCGTAACTACAATGGTTGTGATGGATTAATTTTGAAAGCAATTCAAAGGATACGACAAGAATATAATCAAGTTTAAAAAAAGATACGAATTAAGATTCATGCTTTATTCTGATTTAATTATTAATTATTTTATACAATTAAAGTGATCTTAGCTTTTAAGAAATCAAAATATAAAAAAATCGTAATTATTCTGCTACAATGGGGATCGAACCTCGTCCCAAATTTCCAACAAAAAGAAAAAGAAGCAAGAGAAACGAGAGAAGAAGAGCTATCCTCTCCATAACTTTAACACAAGTAGTCAAAGTTTAGATGTAGAGCAAATTCCTAAATCAATCCCTCTCCTAAGATTCAGCACTTTCTAGCAATAACAAAATTTGAAGAATCTATAGTTATACATACAACTAAGAAATGAGCTTTATGAGTACACCTATCAAGTGAAAAGCATAAATGCTAAGTTGAAAAATTGAAGAGAAAGAGAGAAGGGGAGGAGAGAGGATAGAAAAAGGTTAATATCTTTAAATTTTATAGATCAATTTTTTGTAACGAAAAGTTGAAAGAAAAATGAAGTTAAAATTAAAATTTAATATTTATGGAATATTAAATTTTTTGAATATGTTAAGTTTTTAATTTAAATTAAATTATGATAAAAACGTGACATTTTAATTTAACTCTTTTATAGTCATCAGCTAAAATTAATATCTGTCGATTTCAAGTCAAACTTAAATTTAATTTAACTCTTTTATAGTCATCAGCTAAAATTAATATATGTCGATTTCAAGTCAAACTTAAATTTAATTTAACTCTTTTATAATCATCAGCTAAAATTAATATCTGTCGATTTCAAGTCAAACTTAAATTATTTTTGTCATCTAAGCTCTTAATTGATATGTATCTTGGTTACTTTTTCCCAACATCCCCAAAATATTAGAGCACCAATATAGAAATCGAAAGGTCTTGAGATCCACTGACAAAGGAAAGTAACGAATCTTCTAATCACCTCTACTACTTTTTGTTCTCCCCTTCCACTTGCCTATGATTTCCGCACCTCACTTTCCCCTTCTCTCATTTGGGATCTTTAATTCAAGGTGCAGACAACATATTTCCACCATCTTCTCAGACCTTATATTAGTAGGAAAATGTAAGATGATAGTGAAATATTCATGGGTTAATTTTTATTCAGCAATAATGGGTTGAAATTAACAAATTAACAACTTAAGAATTCAATTCTTCTTCTTCTTTGTACCGGTTGTATCCAAGTGTGAGAAAGCCTTTTCTAGTATGCCAGAAAGTGGCAGCTTCAGCTCGAAGGTCAGCCTCTGAAAAATTAATGATAGCCGCTTCACATCCGACATAGATCTGTGAGCTGTACCTATCTGTTTAATGTCATATTTATCACCAAGAGCTTGTAGTGATACTTTATAAGGAACCTTTGATCCTGCCAACATACAAATTTAAAGTTTTTGATATCATCTGAGCCACACATAGAAGCAATTTGGATTTTCATACGTAATAAAATCATGCAAATCACAGAGGAATGGAGGGGCAGTACCTTCAGACTTCAACACCTCACGGGCCAGAGGAATTGTGTCGAGAAAAAACCAATCAAGAGGAATATCTATATTACAGCGACTAAAGGCCTTAACCAAAAACGGCACATCAAAAGCACGGGCATTGTGAGCCACAAACAGAACGTAGCCATTCGGTTTTTGACGACTTCTAACAAACTGCAATAATATTGATATCAACTCTTCCATCCTACAAAAGTTCTCAAATAAAAGTTGAAACATAGTTAGAATAATTAATTTAATCATTAACTATGAACAAAATGCAGCTATAATAACATTGTTAGTAATTCAAGTATGCAAGCAATTTTCATCACTAATCCTTAAATCAGTCCTCTTGCTCCTCATGCAATGAGTAAAGCACACGAAGATGAACTATGAGAACGAATATGCATAGCTTCTTGATAACTTGATCTACTCTTAGCAACAGCTTTTATAAATTATTTGGAATCCATCTTCTGATGGTTACAACAAGGTACACACTTCATTTAACAAACTTGATGACAGAAACACATCATATGCATCCACCCTATGAAGCACAGTTCAATGAATATAAGACTGTCTTCAAAGAACAAGAATCTAAACAGCCTTTTGCAATACAGAAGTAGAAGTAATCGATAAGCATTGTATCTTCTTTAGCTTGAAATCTGAAAAACAATCTCATATCCTAGTTGACACTGCAGGTACACAAGCATATGGAGAACCATGAATCCTATGTAAAATGTGGAATTTTCAATGATCATCCAGTCTCATTGGCTCTTCAGCAACATAAACTCCTTTCGAAAACTCTCCTAAGATTGTGTTTACAAAGAGATCAGTTTCCATCTTCTAAAAGAGTATTTAATACCTGGATAGTTTCTGGCAACTTGACAATTTGACAGAAAATTTTCAATTGTTGACTTCTATCTTAATCATGGAAGAGAGAAGAATATGAGCAGCTAAACAACAGTACCTTGGAACTTCAGGCCTGCAGACCATATCAGTTGTAATGCCATGAATATGCCAATTAGTAACTCGTCGTCCGGGATTTACTAGAGACTGGAAAGTGCTGTTTTTGCCTCCTCTGAGGTCTTGTAGTGCAATCTCAATTATCCGGTCACGCTCTCTGCTAAGACCAGTAGTCTCAAGATCGAACACAATTACAGTCACAAGGTCATCCAAGTCTTTGTTTCCAGATATTAATTGTTGAATATTGTAACGTTGGAGCTTTAGGAATTCAGTAGCTTCAATTTTATTTACATTCATTGTGCTGCTGGCTGAAAATTTATTGTCCAAAATTCCATCTCTAATGTTGGCAGTTTCGCTACTTCTTCCCCCTGCCTTGGTACTTAGAGGTCTTCTGATAAATCTTTTGTTATATCCTCCTTCAAGCCCATTGGCTTTCAAAGCAAGAAGTCTAAAGCTAGAACTGCTTCCACACCTCCTTTCTAAACGATTGCAGAAGTTAGCTAATGAGTAAATCCTACATCTTGGAAGAAGCAACATTGTCCAGAATGGATCACACAACAGTTGCTGAAATCTGAGAATGGAGAGCATAAAGCTTTATTGTATAAGAATAATTGGAACCGACCTAGTGTAAGTATTAGGGTGCTTTTGACTTGTAGAATTTTAAGCTAGAGGTGCAATTGCAACTCCAATATATATAAATATATATATATAAAGAAAAAGGCAAAATCTTACCAACCAGATAAAAATAATCCTGAGAAAGGAACCGGAATTCGTAGGAAAGTAATAAAATTAATCAATCAATTCAAGCTCTCAACCAACTAAAACTCCACGTATTCTCCATTAGCACGAAACGAAATGCTGGGGAAGTTTAAGTATCCATCCCTCTGAAATCAATAAGACCACTAATCTATGTTAGTCAATGTAGATACATTTGCCACATTATTTGCTTCAGTTGCTCGTGAAAAAACAAAAATACAAAGCGAATGCATAGAAAAGAGCAAATAACGCGAGCAGAATAAGTTCTCCCAAGAAAGCAAAGTGCGGAAAGAAAGAAGGTAACCCATCTCGTAAAGTAACTCAAACGCCATTAACACATTAAATAAATCACGCATTAAAGCAATAATCTTTTCGATAAAGAGAGAAAAAACAAATAATGCTTCAAAATAGAAAACTATTAAGAGCCCTCCATCTCTCACCAAAATCATCTATACTAGCAAAGATTCAAACCTTATCTTTTTACTATGAATTATTTTCTTAGGAAACGGACAATGGAAAGCATGTTCAAGATAAGGAGATGCATGCCTGAAAAAATCGAAATGGGCAACCACAAAGTAGCAACTTGACTGAGAAAGAGGGTATATACATATATGGAGGTATTGCGAGATATTATGTCATGTGGAGGAAGAAAGGATGACGGAGTGGATGGAAAGTCGGAATTTGAGACGAAAACAGAAAGAAGAAATAAGAAGTTAGGAACACCCCTTAAGCACGGATCTTAAGGCCCGATCCGCCCATCTCGCTTTACGTTTTTGTATACCAACACGTTATCCACCTTAACATTATTTGTTGTTTCTCTTTCTTTCTTTATTTTTTAATTGCTGTTTTAAGATTTACGTTTGCGCGTAGGCTGTAGGATAATGGTGCGCATGACATGTAATTTTGGTCATTTTTTATTTTAAAATTTTGAATATCAAATCAAGCCAACCCAACAGGGGTGACAAAATGGGCCCAAGGAGAGGCCGTGGGCTCGAGCCGACTAGCTAGGGTTATGCCTGGACCTCAGGTTTGTCGGCCTCGGGCTTGACAGGATCAAAATCGAAACGACATGAGGCTTAAGCAAAATGACATTGCTTTGATTTAATGATAACGATTACAAATGAAGCAAAACTGCAACGTTTTGCTTTTAATTAATTCTCATACATGCGAGCCGCTGCCAGCCTTCTTCTTCATGTCTTCTTCTGTTCAACTGTTTTGTAACTTATGTTCTTCACTCCCTACGTGTTTTTTGTCTCACCCATTAGTGTACGCTCTCTCAACTCTCTTGTCGTCCATCACACGTCTTCTAAAAATTGTTGGGTATATTTTTGGATTAGAAAAAATTTACCAAGTGATAAAACTATTAATAAATAGTAGTAGAAATTATTATCCGATGACAATGAACATTTTTATAAGTGATTTTAGAATTTAATGACAAGTTTTAATGAAAATTGGGATTCGATTAGATTCGAAATTGGAGACAAAATAGACTGGTTATTAAAATGGATAAAATGGAACCATGGGAAAGTGACATGTGTCATTTGCTTTGCCACATGATTTTTACATCTTGCAAGCCTGAATTTTGTCTTTCATTTGGACAAAACACTTTTTCTTTTTCTCTCTCTACATTTGTTCTTCATCTTCTCCATTTTTCTTCTCCATCTACAACACTCTCCTCTCTCAAGCATTAGTATTGAACTTTGCTCTTATCCTTCATTTGTTACTTCCATTTTTGGTTCTCTTCATCATCTTACTACTAGAAAACCTAAGCATCCTTCTTTTCTTGATTTTTTGGATGAAGCATACTTAGTGATAATTAGAGGTGAAAATGAAATTGAATATGTGTAAGAAGTTGTTGATGAATGGTATATGAAAATGTTTTAATCTTTTTGGTTGATGAACAATTATAGCTTATGAATTCGTTTGTGAATGATTTTGGGTTGAAATGAAGCTGAAAATAAAATAGAAAAGATAGTTTTGGTATAAGATGGGTTATATGTGAAAGGTAGGGAGTTAAAAATTGGAAAATGTAGCAAAAAAATGTTCCCGAAGTTCATTTCTGTAAAAGTTTGCCGCGGTGAACTTTCCAACATCGAACATGTTTTAATATTTTATGCATAACTTTTTGTGTAGTTATCTAAATGAGGTTATTTTTGATTTGATGTAAACTAGAGACATATGGCTACAAATTGTATGATGAAATGGAGTTCTAATTTAGTCTCTAAGGATTTTAATTTTTGGATGGAAGTTGATCATAGAATGTTATTTTAGTATAAGAACAACCAGAAAATGATTAGGGCATAACTTTTAGAGTACTGAATACATCATTAAAAACTTAAGATAATGAAAAACAGTTTTATAAAAGGAAGTGCTGTCAAATTTTGTCATTTAACTGATCTAAATGATCATGAAAAATTGACCGAAGGTTGGGACTTTTGGAAAAGTTTGAGTATTTAGGATTTATCTTAGTGGTTATGCTATATATAGGTCCTCAAATTGTATTCCTATTGAATGAGAAATTTTGTCATTGATAAAGGGAATCAAAGAAGGCAAGAAAAGCAAAAGGAAGGACATCCTTAAGCCAATTTCTTAAGCAAGGAAATTCAAAGTGGGTTTCATGTTTATAATAGAATTAATGAGCCATAAATGTTTCCTTTTAAAGCAAGAGAATAAAATGATTTGAAATTGCTTCATAGTTGTTGCATTATTGCTTTGAATGATTTAAGAAATTGCTATATGTTTAATATGTGAATCTGGTTAATGATATGTGAGTTATTTCATGTTTATGAACAATTGTGTTTTCAAAATATGCCTTTGTAGCGAAACGTCAAGAAAAATCATGTTTTCAAAATGTGCCCTTTGGGCAACATCTTTACAAGTCATGAAATACATATTATGTGGGTTTGGTTTGGTCCCTTAAGTATGTCAAGTGTACTTTGACTAAAGGCTTTTCCCGCCTGCCCGGTAGTAGCATAGAGCTCCTTTACAGACTCCCATAATTTCACGGCTACGCAAGACCATTTTGTGAAATTGCAATAGTACGTTCTGTTCACGGCTACACAGGACCCTTATGAGAAACGTGTAGTACGTTTTATTTTTGGACCTAACTAAACCGTTTTGATGTGTTTATGTGTTCATGATATGTTGACAATTTGATGCATACATGATTTGTATTATTGTGAATTGGTTGAGAATTTGAAGAAATAAGTGTTTTGTGATTTTAATGCGGAATAACTATGTTTATGAAAATGTTCAATGGAAATGAGTTTTATAAATGGTTTTGCTTGTTATCCATTATAAACATGTTACCCATGAGCTTTTAAGCTCATCCCCACTCTTTTTCCCTTATTCAAGTGATGAATAGGAGATCAAGTGAAAGTGAATCAAGGCATAAATCCGAATTTGCATGTTTTGTTTTGTTTTGGAGTAATTTATTTAAAACAAAGTTGTAATTGCATTTTGAGCAATGATTATTCAAGTGTCTTGTGTAATTTGGAGATTTTGGAGTATTAATGTATTGTGGTTTGGAATGCCATTACAGTTTTGTAAATTCTTATTTTGTTGTTAATGAATTATGAATGATATATAGATGATGATGATGAATGTTGAGCATGAATGGTTGATATATATATATATACACACACACACACATCAGTGAGATGTTGGAAAAGACACATAAGAATTATGAATGATGAGATGTAGCTAAATGTGACAAGTCAAATGAGCTGAGATTTAGGAATGGATGAAGAAAAGTGGTAATTTAAATGGTTATAAAATGAGGTGGAGTTGAAATATGAATTAATTAAGGATGAGGTTAAGTGAGAATTAGGTACACTTGAGGAAGTTACCAAATTGAGATGATAAATGTTGAATACAAATTGTTGTTACATATAAGTGAAATATACTATGGAAAAGGAAAGATAGGAATTGTGTTTGAATTTAGAGGAAAAGCTGGATTGATCTAGATGGAACTAGACAAAGTTGTCTTTTGGAAAGTTGTAACTTATCCTATTAGCTTTCCGACACTATATAGTATGTAAATTTTGGGTATGAGAGTTAAGAGATATAAGCATTATAAGTGATGTTACTATATAGGAGGTATGAACATGACAACTATGATGAATGACGAGAATTATTGTATGAGATGAATCATTTGAGTTGAGATTTGGGAGATTTATGAAATCAAATTGGTAATTGAACATTTTAGAAGTGATATTATATTGGAAGAAGTGAATTTGGGAAGATTATAAGTGATTATGGTATTAGCAAGGATGTTGGAAGCATTGGGGAGGCATTGGAGGAGTTTGGGGAACCCCAATGTCCGTCTTGGGTGAAAAGGACCCCCTGTCTCACCAATGTCCATTAAACAGACATGGATGTCTGTTAAACGGACCTTCTCAGGTGAAAAATGGTTCCAAGCCAGTCTATGTCCGTTAAACGAACATTCACGGGATAGCTACAGTAAATTGCGATTATGGTTATTTTAGAGGCAAAATCTCGCTTTGTGATCTCATGAAAGTTGTAGATCTGAAAGTCTAATTTTAAATAGTCCAAGAGCGAACTCAATCCAACATATGTAGCAAAAGTTATGGCAATTGCGCTAAGATAGGTACAAAATGATTAAGGACATACACAGGTTAGATTCTTTTGGCCATAACTCCGTCATCCGATCGCCAAATAAAGTGATTCTTTAAGCAATAGATTCCTAAGACATGTTTCTATTTCTCCATAGAAATTTGTATGTTTTGAATTTGATTTCAAAAACTTTGCATTAAAGAAAATGAGGGATCGGTTGGAAGAGCATAACGAGGTTATAAATATATATTGGATTTTTTAGCATAACTTCTTCTATAGGGTTCCAATTGAGATGGTTCTTGCCTCAAAATTAAACTAGAGACTTAGAGCTACCATTCTTATGAAGAAGTCAAATTATAATTTTGGAGATTGTCTAGTGTGGGCACTCCACTCTTGGGATGATGATTAATAAGGTTCTTTGAATTTAACCATACAAGGTAATACGCAAGCTCAAGGTTTAGGACTCCGGATGGTTAGGCTTCGGAAACGGGGTCCAACAGTTGTGGTATCAGAGAAAGGGTTGGGCTCCAAAAATGGTGCCCAACAGTTGTAGTATCAGAGCAAGAGTTGAGTTCCAGAAACGGTGCCCAACAAAAACATTGAAAAATCTAAAGACAAAGGATTGAAATTATTAACTTATTAACTCCATACTTCTTGAAAAAAGACATAATTTAAAGGATTAGTCTACATATGGCTTGACAAACTGATCATTAAAATCATATATATGATGTTGTGATATCTCAAGAGAATGATCTTTATTCTGTAATGTGAGATTACAATATGATTAGCATGGTTATATATGGTTTAATTTGTAAACAAACTGCGCAGTTTATGAATTTTGGTTATAAATTCAAGTCTACTGAGCTAGCATAAAAAGAAGCTTACATAAAAGCATAGTTAGCAGAAGAATTGATCCTCAATCTCTATCAAGGCTATAGTAGTGGCGGGAGGAATAGGTCCATGACTTACCTCAGTCTCTATTATTGTTAAATCAAGTGCAAGTACTCATAAACCCAAAGCTGTTGCTAGTGAGAATGGTAATAATTTTTAATATGTTATCAAAATCATTTTGACATTCTTAATATTTTGATGGTCATGATGTAATGCTAAATGTCAATTTTGATATATGGACACAAATTATTTAATTAAAGAATGAAAATAAATTAAAAGAATTCAATGTATCTAATCCTAAATATGATTTAGGGTTATAGTTATATTTATTTCCAACATATTTATGTATCTATTAGATCAAACACAAAGAATAATTGAAAAAAGAAAAAATTATTTTAATCAAATCAGACTTCATATAAGGTTTGAGAAATTTTAAGATTAATTACAAAATATTTAATAAATAAAGACCAATATAAAATATTAAATCTTATTTAGGCTCGATTAATATGTAATTGAAATTTTAATTAAAGTTTAAATGAAATTAGAATCTTATTTCAGTAAATTATTAAAAAGTTTAAAGTCTAATATAAATTGTCTCAACCTTTATAAAAGCTAGCATTTATTTCCTATCTATGCCACTTGTAAAGTTCTCCCAACACGCTCATGTTAATATTGCTAAAAGTTAGAAACATGTGCGATTACGGTAATTACTATAAATTAATTTCAAAAATAGTTTGAGTTAAATGATAAGAAAGGGCCTTAAATGTGCTAGGAATTTATTGGTCTAAAAATCACTTCATTTGGAGGTCGGATGACAAAGTTATGGCCGAAGGAAATTAAACAAGGTTCTGTCCTCAATCATATTGAACCTATTTCGGGACAAAAGGCGTAACTTTCTCTAGGGATATCAGATCAAGGTCATTCTTAAAGGGTTCGAAAGAGGACTTCAATATCTACATCTTTCATGAAGACTTTGAAGTGAGAGTTGTCAGAATTGGACCAGACGATAGGGTCAAATGAAACTAGATGAAGGGTCAGATGAAACTAAACGAAGGGTTAGACCAATTGGGAAATTTTTCATAACGTTCCCTAAAGATATTAGATTAAGGTGTTCTTTAGTTGGTTTGAAAGAGGACTTTAAGATCTATAATCTTCATGAAGGCCTTGAAAGCAAATTTTATCATCTTTAGGGTCAAAAATGGTACCAGACGAAAGGATCAGATGAACAATGCACCAGACGATATGACGTCATCACCAGATGATATGATGTCACCAGATGATACGTCCAGACCAGATGAAGCATCCTCACTAGATGATACACCCTCACCAAACAAAGCATCCTCACCAGACAAAGCGTCCTCACCAGACGATGCCTCCTCACCAGATAATACGTCCTCACCAGACGAAACGTCCTCACTAAATGATACCTTCTCACCAAACGAAGCGTCCTCACTAGACAATACATCCTCACCAGATAACACATCATTACCAGACGATACGTCATCACTAAATGATGTGTTCTCTACCCTCATTCATCTCCACTTATAAGGACCATAAATTTTGACTTTGATATCCAAAAATTTCATACTATATACCGTTGAAAAGCTAGAAAGCTAAACTATAATTTCTAGAAGACAACTTTGTCTAAGTCAACCGAGATTAATCCAGATTTTTCCCTGAACTCAGAACACGAATTTTTCCCTATGGAAGACTTGAAATTTTGCATTTTGAAAACTTGGAATGTCCTAAACCTAACCATTTAGCTACTAATTTGATTTCATTAAACTCTCAAATCTCAACTCAATTGGGTTTTCAAATTGAAAAATCCCACAATGCACAATCACTAAAATTGTTTCCAGAATACTTAAACCCATGTATTTTCTAACTCCACGACCTAAAACTCTTCCAAAAAAATCCAAAAGATTCAAAACGATCTTACCTTGATTCTTCACCAAATGAAGAGATCTTTGGCTCAATTAGAAGCTCTTGTCTTCCTCTTCCTTTTTCTCTTCTTGAATCACTTCAAAATCTCTCTCAAGACTAGGAAATGTTGAAATCGTAGCTCAACTCTTTTCTTTTCTCTCAACCACCAAAATTCTCTTCTTTTTCTTTCTTAATTTCTCTCTTCTCTCACAATTCATGTCCCCCTTCTTAAAAAGCAAGACTATATTTCCTTCTTCCATTTCTACACTTAATGAGCCCAAAAAGCCCTTTTTACCGTTCCTTATAGGCTAATTTTGTTCTTTTAACCTTAAGTGTCTCGCCAAAAACACCCCTTGAATATTTTTATAACTTTTACACTTTATTTCTATCATCCTATATCATATAATCTTTCTAACATCAACATAATAATTAACTTCCACAAAATTTCATAAAGACCTCATAATTAATGTAAATCATACTTATTTATCAAGAAGAAAGTTTGAGGGCCAACATTTCTCAATATACTCACATTTATACACAATTATACCTGAAACATCAATGAATGCATGTACAATTATTTTCATGTGAAAAATTTTACTATTCACGTGCATGTGTATGCCACATTATGCAGGAGCATGAAAAATGAATTTCTAAGCTCTCATTAATCACTCAAATTTATTATTCTAATCTCCTCACAGGTGATGAGATGTTACATTTAGGTTTATAATAATGTGTCTTACTTAACTAAATTTGTGTAAGTCAAATAAAAAAATTCATGATCACGTAAATTTAGAGGTAAGATTAGGAATAACATAAAAGATATATTTTGACCAGAGCTATTCTATGTATAAGTTGTTATTTGAGTTCAAGATCATATGGATATTAACTTCAGTTTGACAAAAGTAAGTCCTAATTAAGTTATGTTTTATTTAGAAAAATATTATTTTGAGATTCAAAAGGTTATAATGTAGCATTAATTACTAATCAAGCTTTAATACATTATTCATTTAGTAAAAATTATTATTTGGATCACAAAGTTCTTTAATAAACTTCGTATAGTTATTATATTGTTTAGATAGTAATGTATTGTAAAATATTAAAGCTATTGTGCATGCAAAAGGAGCTAAGAT
>JANTPM010369940.1:0-14804 GCA_025434745.1 Erythroxylum divaricatum
ACTAGAATCATATTTCATTAAATTGTCTTAATTATATTTGTGTAAGTTTATATAATTATTAATTTATGATATTAATGAGACCATATATTTACATAGGGGTATTTTGAAATTATATTATCTTATTATTTTATCAAAATTTATTAAATTTTTAACTAACTTAAGTCAGGATTAAAGAAAAATATTATTTTAAAGAGTTTATTAATCTACTTAGTATCAATTTAAAGAGGTTATATTATATTATGCGTGCTAGTTGGAGCTGACCTAATTTGATCGGTAGTGTTATTGAACATAACGGCATCATTTGTCAGCTCTCTTGAATTCTGATTTCATTTGCACAAGTGTCGATCTGCTTTGCTTTAACGGTAAGTGCTTAAATAAATTGCATTATTTCCAAAGCTTACACTTATTCAAAACTGCAGAACATGTCGTTTTTGACTTGTTGGGGTTCTTCAGATCTGTCACATCATATAAACTGTATTAGTTAATACTTAATACAAAACGGAGAGCTGTGTGTTCCCGACAAGTTGGGGATAGTTGTACGTGCTTGTCATGACATGTATAGTTATAACGTAAGCTTTTTAATTAAATCTTTAAAAGTTTCAAGTTGTAACATTGACAAGCATGATTGAGGAAAATGATACATTACGGAACTCATTGACTAATCAAATAATTATGTACGACCTTTGACCAAGACAGAGACATGCTAGAGTGCGCGTGCGAAACATGACAAACAAGCACATAAGTCGGAATGGCGTTGATGGCGGTGAAGGAGAGCAGCGTGTGGCTTTAGCAAAGTCCAAAAAGTCCTGACGCCGGTCCCTGGTATCGTGGAAGCAAACAGATCCAATAAACAATTGGGACATGAATCACACCTTAACATATTTTTAAAAAGAATTAAAATAAATTTTTACTGCTAATTTAATTTTTAAAAAAAATATTAATAACACTCTAAAAGTTAAAATAGAGTTAGATTTGTGTTTGCTCTTAATAATTTGGATAATATCAAATATTGATATGTTATTAGAAACAACTATTTTAAATCAACTTGTAATTTAAACTTGAATATTTTTGTAAACATTTTAATAAAATTTAATTTTTTCAAAACTGAGACCAGAAGTTAAAGTGATAAAATAAGAATTTTAAGATTTAAAAAAGATAGAAGAAGATTATAATTAAAAAAAGAGACTGTTAAATAAAAATTAATTGAATTATTTTAATTTTTACAAACCGGTTAGTTTATAAAAAATAGTTGATTAATTAATAAATTGATTAGTTTTTAACTAAAAAATTATTAAATTAAATCAAATTAAAAAATTAAAAACTGAACTGAAAAATTAGTTAATTCAAGATTGTTCATGTTAAACCACTAAAATAATGGTTTTCCTTTTATATATTTCATAAATTGAGTTTTTAATTTATTTATTTATTTATTTAATAATAAATAATATAACATTAATATTAATGTGATATTTAATTAATGAATATTTTAAACATTTTTAAATTGTTAGGGTTTATATTTTATTTTTATGTTAATTTTCAGTATTATGCTACCATTGTTTTTTTTTTAAAAAAAAGAGCAAAATGGTATCAAAAACAAGGTTAAAGGTTTAATCAGACAAGTCTAATAGAACAGGAACCATTTGGTCTCTGAGGTTCGGTTGGTTGGTAACTGGTCTCTGCTTCATTCACTTGGTATGCAAATCCTACCTTGCTGTGTTGATTGATCTGATGAAATGTTTGACTTTGTATGTTTTTCCTTTCTGTCTCAGCTGAATCTCTATTGGGATTGGATGTTTTTCTTTTTCTTCGTCCGTTGTGACCGATCTTGAGATCTGTCATCTTTTGTCTTGTGAATGATTGTTCAATTCTTACGGCACTTTATGTGAAATATGTTTTTCATTTCCATTATATTTAGAGTTTAAACCCAGGCTCAAGATCAGGTACCAGAATCACTCATGTTTCGTCGCAAGAACACTTCTTCTCACAATCAGGAAGATGAAGACCTACACCATCAGGCCAAGGTGGTGATTAAATTGCGTGTTTCTGTGTTGATACTGTAATTAACCTGTATATCTGTTACAATACTGCTTTGCTAATTTCCTGTTTTGGTGTTCAGATCAAGGAGCTTAAGGATGCAATTGGTCCTCTGTCTGGTCGGAACTCCCGGTTCTGCACCGATGCATGTTTCAGAAGATATCTGGTAGCTCGAAACTGGAATGTAAATAAAGCAAAGAAAATGTTGGAGGAGACACTTGAATGGAGATCATCGTACAAGCCTGAGGAAATTCGCTGGGTAGGTGATCTTTAAAACTGAGTGTGCACGTCTTTGACCTTGGAAGAATAAAATTTTTCCCTTATTTCATTGTATTGTCAGCCTGAAATCGCAATCGAAAGTGAGACCGGAAAAGCATATAAAGCTAATTTTCACGACCGTCAAGGAAGGACTGTTCTTATATTAAGACCAGCAATGCAGGTATAGAATTGGAATGACTTGATTCCACTAATTTTTCTTAAATTTGAATTAAATGCCATTGCAACTACTGCAGAATACAACAGGAAAAGAAAACCAGATCCGGCAGTTGGTATACCTCTTAGAGAATGCAATCCTGAACCTTCCACAAGGTCAAGAACAAATGTCCTGGCTGATAGACTTTACTGGCTGGTCCATGGCCAACAGTGTTCCCATCAGGACTGCCCATGAGACTTCCTACATACTGCAGAACCACTATCCTGAGAGGCTAGCCGTTTCGTTTATGTACAATCCTCCTCGGATTTTTGAAGCGTTCTGGAAGGTTTGAATTCTAATGCCCTCACTGCATTCTGTTCTGTGACAACTTGGAAGTTATTGATCCCCACCTGATTAACACTTGAAATCATACGGCTTCCCACCAGTACTAGTTGCTGTAAGAGGTCAATGCTGCTACACACTGATGAAGCTTAAAATTTCCCTCTTCCTTAGTAATGACACAAATCAGCTTAGTGTTCTGATCCAATATATTGCAGGTTGTCAAGCGTATCTTGGATCCCAAAACTTTTGAAAAGGTGAAGTTTGTCTACCCTAATAAAAATGACAGTGTGGAAGTCATGAAGTCGTACTTCGATGAAGAAAACCTTCCCAAAGAGTTTGGAGGAAAAGCCATATTGAAGTACAACCATGAAGAATTCTCAAAGTTAATGATTGAAGATGATCTGAAAGCTGCATCATTCTGGGGATTTGACTACAAGGACTCATGAAGCCAGTAACGGTTTTCATGGAGCTGAAGCGGCATCAAAGTCGGTTGGCTTCCTAATCTCTCCAGCTAGCTATTTGGATCTTCTAATGGGCAGATCTTCATCTTTGGCAACCTTCATTTGGCTACGAACATTTTCCCTTCTCTTTACTCTTAACATTTCTCTTGCTGACACTGCATTTTCATGGAAAGTGTACGCATAAATCAGATCACCCTATTTTCACCGGTATTCATAACTGTATTGGCCACATAGGTTGAACTACGGTGTCCCTTCACATTAGCAGGAAGCACTTTATCTGTCAAACCCGTCTAGAACACAGTATCTGAAACAAACTACAATTCAAGAGGAAAAACAACAAAAAGTAGGGAAAAATCCTAATTCAAAAGTCAAAATATGGTGTCAGATGACCATTTTTCAAGCATGAGAATGTTAGGTGCTTTTGGATTTTCAGAACTGGGTATGCTACATCAGGTAAGAGGGATCAAAAAAGCCTTCTTTTGAAGTTTTGAGAAGTTGCTTGGTAAGTGCGAATCAGCAACCCAACTCCTACGCCAATTCCAACACAAATGCCGAGTCCAATCCCTACACCAACCTGACACCTATTTTGAACCAGGACAATTCGCCATCTTCACTTTCTAAATTCTCCTTCCTCCTCCAGTACATGTTACCATAATCTTCTTCAGTTTCCAATTTGTAACTCTTGTACTCTGCTACCTGCAAAGCATAATTGTGATGATATCACAAATGAGGTGCAGAATTTACATTCCTACTATGTAGCCGTTAATGACTTAAATCATAGTAGGAGCAAAGATAAGGGTGGCACTAAACTGAACGAAGTTCAATTCTAGAGATATACATACCTCAGAAATTTGTCAAAGCACACATGCCAAATAATCAAACAGAGGAGATTTTTATGTTTGTTTCAGCTCAAAGGGTTGAGTTTTACTTGGATCAAACTAAAGAAATTCCAGTCCATGGAAGGAAGATTATAGAGCTGATTAATCTTAGCCTACATACCAATATCCCAAAAAGTGCAAATTTATCGGGACAGAACCAAAATAGGCCCTTCACATGGAACAGGAAAGAGCACATGCAGCTCTGCAGATTGTGTGCTTTTATAAAATTATATTGATTTAGAGACCTCTTACTCAGTATCCATCAGTGAACAAAACTTGTTTCAGTTTGCATTGAATCATATTTACCTATAAGCATACCAAGATCCATCTAAATGATTTTGGTTGTGTGCTTCAGGATCTTCCATACTTGGAGACAGAAACATTAAATACTTTGCTCCCGTATGCTTACGTAAAGCTGAACGAGAATTACTATGAAACTAAAGGGACTAAATCTAACAAAACACTCGTCACCTAGGAGACAGAGGGACCACTTGTGGAAAGCAGCCTCCTTCCATTAATGTCAGACTCAGAGCCTGCCAGTGAAAGGATATTGAAAACAATGCAACAGAAAGGATGAGGAGAGGTAGTTGAGTACTATCTCACAGCTTGGAGATGGTGCTCTACCCATACCCGCGTCATCTAGGATACGATCCTCCATGCAAGTTCAAGTATCAATGTCTAATGAAGCATGAGACCCTTTAAGACAGCGAAACATGTTTCAGTACAGGAAACAGACAACAGTTTAGAGCATCCCTTCTAAAGTTAATAATTGGGTAAGTACAGAGAATATCTGCACAGAAACATGGGGCTGTTTCAAGCAGTACAAGAACACTTCTTAATGCAATGTCTGATAATGGTAATCAAATGAATTATCGCCAAGTTTGAAGAGTTTTTACCTTAAGGTCATCACCAGATGAATCGTTTTTGAGGGATTCTGTTGTCTCGTTCTCCAGAATTGTATCCAACACACCCTTTCTATTATGCTTCTTTCCATAACTAAGCTGCATAATCTTGGTTAATATGATAGGCATTCCTGAGAAACAGCCTGTAATGTAAACTTCAATGGTTGGTGATGGTGACTAGGGATAGGTTATGCGTTTTCCCTTTAAGAAGCCAGTACCACTGTAATTGCAGATTCACAAGTCATACTCCACCTCTTCTCATTGCCTTTAAACTCCCCATTTGAACCATTGTTGTTCGACATTTGAAGGACCCCAGAAAGAATAAGACGGTCTTTCTCATACACTTCAAATTTCCCACTCCCAGTTGTCCTAATACTATCTGTGCTTACAAATGTAGCTTCTTCAGATTTTTTATCTATTCGATCCCTTCTAAGAAGTAACGAGATACCATCCGAACACTTGCCACTTTTAGCATCATTAACTTTGAATTGGGTATCAGGAGTTAGAAGAATGTGGTTGAGAGTAAGAAACTCGGGGGTCAAATTATCAACCTGAAAATTACTGATCCTAACATAAAAGACTCTCAAATCAAACAAAGATGAGGAAAATTTGGTGCGAGACTGAAATGGTGAGTATCTGACACACTGAAGATTGCAAATTTCTGCTTCACCATTGCTGGATGCTGGACCCTCCATGAAGATCATCAGAGCTTAACCCTCATAGAAACCTCCCAACTTAGATTGAAATGGTAACATGTAAAGGACCGTACAAGTGGCAATCAAATACTCAGAAAAAGAAAACCTGTTGGAAAAAGAAGCAAATCCTTGTTTACCCAGATGAAACCAAAGAGGAAAAAGGCTTTACGATTGCACGTGAGATTAAGTTTAGAAGAAAGCAGAGAAACCCAGAAACAGCCTCGAATCACCTGTATAAAATAGTAAAAAAGACCTACTATTTAGGAAACAGAAACCCTTAAAGATAGGAAAACGTAAAGAGAAAATCATAAGAAAGCAACAAACACGAAAGGAGCAATCTTTAACTGTTCTATAAGTCTTGACTGACACTAACGAAACACGCATGCACAGGCTTCAACACCTATTCAGGAACAAGAAAAACCGAAAACTACACACAAATTTAACAAAGAACGAGTCAGAGGTACAAAACCCACGAAGCTAGGCTCAAGTTGACAACAAACAAATAAAAATCAAGAGTTAAAGAAACCATCTTCATCCGCAAGTTACCTGATTTATCATGTGAGCAGGAGCAACAAACAATGAAACAGAGCAAGCAACCTATGATCTGCCAAACCCATGACCCATTCACTTTTATTCTTTTTTGTTCGGGTGATCATCACAAAGAAGAAGAAGAACCTATCAACTCTTTGAATATGGTGACTCAAGAGAGAAAATTGCCTTTTTTTGGAATGAAATGGAAAGAACAAACGTGACACATTACACCCCAAACATATCCTCTAGCAGGATAGAGAGGAGAAAAATGCCACTTTCATATACCTAACAAACCAAAATTGCCAGCTTTAACCAAACTAAAATATATTTCCAACCACATTATGAACTAGAGTAAAATTAGGCTCACAATTTTTATAGTTTTCTAATATTATGTTCATGTTGTAGTAAAGCTGACATGAATTATGACGTTTGTTGTCGCTGTCCGTACGTGTCTATCCTTGGCAACAATGCGCCGGAAGGAAAGCTAAGAATATTTTTTTTTATTCAATTTAAATTTAGATTTAATTTAAATTGAATCAACAGGAAGCAATGGTTAGAAAACTTATCTCAGGTCAGTCTAACCTGAAAAATAAAAAATTTTAAACTGTTTAATTTTTATTTATTTTAATAAATTTTATTATTAAAAATTTATTAATTTATTAATTAATTAGACAAATTAATAACTTCTTATTAACTAAAATGAATTAATTAATGTTTATTTTAAATAAATTTAGTTAAACTCAAATTTTTTGATAAATAGATAATCTCTTACAATTATATTTTAAATTTCTTAATTTTATTTAATCATTTGTCGATTTTATGACGATCTAATATCAATTAAATTTATTAAACTTTAAAATTCTTGTTTTTTCATTTAACTTCTGGTGTAGTTTTTAAAATATTGATTGAATCAACTTTATTAATGATTCAAGTTTAAGAGTTTTAAAACCTTAATTAGTCTTAATATAGTTAGAAATTAACTACTTGGCAATGATAATTCATTAAATCCATTTCTTAAATTACTAAGTGTTAATTTTGGTGTATATGATTGAAATTTTATTACATATTTTTAAAATTTTTAGTTAATACATTCATAAAGAACAATAATTGCAAATATTTTTATTAATATTTAAAAAATGGGGAATAAGATATAAAGTTGATATGGTGAATTAGTCCAAACATAAGTGGAGGATCAGGTTTATGCTTGTCAAATGGGCCAAGTTGGGATGGGCCAATAGCGGCCTGTGGCCGAACAAGCAAGAGCTGGCCTAACCAATGACCAGATGGACACAAACGGCTCAGGTCAACCCGACTCATCTGATTATATTTTTTAAAAATGTAAAATCAACGTCATTTTTTGCATTTCAATCGAGCCGTGCTCGACTTAACTCAACTCATAGTCCAAAAAATTCATGTCAAAATCATGTCGGGTCGAATCGAGCTTAAATTGACATTCCTAATAAGGTTAAAAACACTTATTAGCTTGCCTATTAAGAATTTAAGCTGACCAATTCTCTCTGTATAACTTAAAACTAAAAAAGGATTATAGGTTCAATACTTTCTGATGTACAAAATCATTATATAAAGATAACTGCAATGTATACATGTATGTCAGTATAATAGAAGTGAATTTATGTAAGAATTAAATAGTTAAATATAAGTGATTATTAAATGAATCAATAATTGAAAGCAAAACAATTAATTTGACTTAAACAAATAATAATAATTTTTTAATACGAAGCAATTCCATTGGTTTAATATGAATTTATATATATGCAAATACATACTAAAAACTGTTTGACAATCAACTGATTGTATTATTTGTTAGCTAATTCTATCAACGGTTAGTTAAAAGCGGATTATATCAACTGATTTGATCAGCGGATAACAATAATTATTTATTAAAAATGTTTGATAATATTAGATATTTAGTATTAGTTATTTATATATAAAATAACTTATATTGGCATGACTTAAAAAAATATGAAACAAGAGTATTATATCTTAGTATTTATTTGAATATTTTCATAAAATTTTAGATATTTAATTTTACAAAAAATTAAGTCAATAAAGCATAAATCGTATATTATTATTAATATTATTATTATTATTATTATTGTTATTATTATTGTTGCTGTTGTTGTTGTTGTTGTTGTTGTTGTTGTTGTTATAAAATTTTTATTAAAAAATAGAAATTAAAATGATAAAAACAAAAAAATCAAAACGGTCGTGACATTTAATTTAAAACCAAATTAAGTATTCTTTTTTTATTTTTTATTTTTATCATTTTAATTTTAATTTTTATAAAATTAATATTAAGTAGTAACACAATTAAATTATTTTTTATAAAACATAATTAAACTTAAAATGATAAAAAAACTTACAAAATGTGACACTTATATCACACCTTGTCACAGGCATAATAGTTTTGTTTTTAAGAGTAAAATAAAAGATATAATTGACTTTTTGCATATTACATTTTCAACAGCTGAGTAAAACACTCCTATACTCGAACGATTTCTTTTTTAATTAATTGAATTAATTTCACTAACTCAATCAGCTGTTAACCAAATATTTCCATCAACTGATTCATATGTTAAATCAATTAAAATTTTTGAAACTGCTAAATTTCAGCTGATAAGATCTACACCTTGAGGTATGATGATTGATGGGTTGTCCTCCAACTTTTGACTTCAAAGCTATTTGGGACCCTAAACTAACTATCTTTACCCATACATACGTGTTTACATTACACTTAATAGACATAAACACCAAATGATGTCGATTAGGAAACCTAATTCGCTGTTTAAACCATAAGACAAGGCTTTGATTGTAGAATTTGTCTATCAAAACTGTAAATCATTATTCATTTAATTGATTGATGTGAAATTGTCTACATTTGTCTATATTGAAGTAGCATTCAAAGTCAAATTTGATTTAAAATTAATTAATAAAAATTTAAAATATCTCATGTTAATTATAACACAAACTTTAATTATAGACCTAATATCAACAATGTAATTGTATTATTGGAAAAAATTATGATTTTGTTTTACTTTCCTATCAACTAGACGATGAACAAGCTACTAAACTATTGGAGTTAGTTTATAAAATCTTCGATTATCTATTATGAAAATTGTATATTTTCATAACGTTAATTTCTTTATACGTTTTTTTAAGTCCACAAGGTGCCTTAGGAGGGTCTCAACTCTCAACTCATGAGAAGGCGTCTTTAAACCATTCACTTTCAGACTAATCCTCGCTCGCACCAGGTCAGCCTGTAAAGGGTAAAGTGTTGGCCAAATAGATTTTTCTATTATCAGGATTCGAACTCGAGACCTCTGATTAAGGGATGAGAATGTTGAACCACTCATACCAACTTTTTTTTTTTAATACACGGACTTCTTAATTAGTTAGAGAAACCCAACATCCACAAATTTACTTAGGTAAGTAACATGAGACTTTAAGAGTTATTTATAGTAACATTATTGGGTCTCCTTATCACATGATCAATACATACTGATTTATATTGATTAAGGTCCTTTTTTTCTTTTGCTAGATTGAACTTTAAAATAAATAATAAATAATTCATAATTCATAATTTTGAGCCAAACATTTAAATTCACAAAGGTATAAACTTACCTCAAACTTACATGCCTTAAATTCTGATTGACCCTTGCACATCATTGGTGGCACTGTTAACCTACCCTCAATTGCCCACGTGGCGACTTCATGAACTTACAAAATACCCTATGTTGTACACGTGGCAACTTCTTGAAGCTCTAGGTAATTACATTGTCCACGTGGCAAATGTTAATGCAATTAAGGGGGCCGTGATTAAGAAGAAAGGGGTAAAGAAGTCATTTGGACGGGCAAGGTAACATGAGGAAGATTTAATAGGATTCGTATTGGACGGTCATGATGGAATGGGACCACAACTTATCTGATCATGACGATGATGATGACGTTTAAGTTCTCATCATAGACCCACAGAAAAAGATTAACCGGTTGGTTCACGATAACCTCGGGCGTACACTTTAAAAGCTATTACATATAGACTACTAAAATCTAAAATTATTTAAAATTTGGAGAGAAAGTTAAATTGATTTGATAGAAAATGTAATATTTAAAATATTGAACTGAAATAGAAACGATTAAAGATAAAATAAAACTATAAAATTTTAAAAATGATTGGAAAAGACAATTTTTACTTATTAAAAAATTTAAAATTTAATTAAAAATAAAAAATTGTTAAATAAAAATTAATTAGTGTATAAAAATTGTCCGATTAATTAATAAAATGATTGATTTTTAACAATAAAAATTATTAAAATAAATTAAACTGAAAAGTTCAAAAAATAAACAGAAGAATTAGCCAGTTCAACGTTTTTAATGTTAAATTGAGTTAATCAGTTTGGTTTTTAAAACAATGAAAATTACCAATTGTAATTATTTTAAGTTTATTATTAACTATTTAAATTATACATTTAAAATAAAAAATGTATTCCAAATAAATATCTAAATAATAATTACCGACATAAAAAATCGTGAATTTTATTAATGTATAAAATTTAAAGTAGATTTTGTAATATTTGTAATATTTAAAAATTAAGTTGGAATAAATTTTATTTAATTATTAATACCTCATTACGAATATATGAAATTAAGATCTTGATTTATTTATGTTATATATACATGGTTAATGTTTACAAATTTTAATGTGATTAAATTGTATAATAAAAATTAAATTAAATGAAATTAAAATAAAATAAAATAAGATAATATATTTTTTATAAATAAAGTTTAATTTTAATTAAAAATTGGTAAATAAAAATTAACTAATTTTTTTAATTTATAAAAATCAACCGATTAATTAATAAATTATTTATTTTAATTTATTTAAAAATGTTTAAAAAATTTAATTGAATTTAATTAATTTAAATTAACTTTACCTTGCACACGTAAAACCGGCACAATCTTTCTTTTTCACTTTGAGCGCTTTTGGTCTAAAACCCTAACCATGGTTAGGCAAGAGTAGTGTCACTAGTCCCGTTAACCTTATTAGGCTTGTTTCGACTTTCGACCATTTCCATCTCATAGCTCCAAACTCGTCTGCTGTTTTCTTCTCCAGCCAAAGGGTAGTGTCGTACTCGTATACTGGATTGCATAACGAGCAAAGGCATAACACATATGAATTTGGTCATGTTTTGGAGCTTTTTTCTCATTATTGATTCAATATTCTGCTCACTGAAATGACCCTTTTGGTTTCTGCTTCCTTGGACAGAAAAGGTAAATAATTTTTCTTGCAGAATCTTTAATAATATCGACCAAAGGTACGAGCAGAAGGGTTTATGCTGCAGAAAGACTCGTGCTGTGTTTATTTGGAGCGGCTGGAGAGTAGTAAAGAATGAAACTTTGTATCAAGATTTGATTTTTATATGTGGGTTCGAGTGTTTCTTGTTGTATAGAGTAATTTAAGGTTGCTGTTTATTGGGAAAAGATTTGATGGGTAAGAAGAAACCTCAAAAGACGAAGGAACTCTCAGTGGCAATATCAGAAGCTTCATCGACAGGAAATGAAACTCAGCAACATCAACAACTGTCTCAGACTCCTCGAAAGAGAGGTAGGCCTCGCAAGATCGTTGAAAAGAGTACTGAAACCAAAGTGAAGAAAGAGCAACTAACAGGAGAAGGTAAGACTGCTGATGGTGATCAATCAAAAAGGATTAAAACTAGCAAGGAAGAAGAAGAAAAACAACAACAAGGGCAAAAGGTAGAGGCTGAGGGAGTCCTGTCGACTCATAAGCGAGGGAAAAAGAAAGAAAGTGAACAACCTGAAGAAAGAGAGCCTCCAAGAAGGAGCAGGAGGAGGAAGAGCCAACCCAGAAAGAGCTACTAAATCGGTACTATTACAAGTTCTATATATCCACTCTTTCCCGAGGCCTGCAGCTAAATTTGACAGAAACCCATATTGGAAAAACTTCAAGAGATGATGATCAAATTCAAAGAACTTCTGGTTACGAATTGCAGAATCAATGTTCTTGACGACTAGCTTCATCATTCTTAGCCAGTTAGCTTGTAAGATGTATTCCTTCTTTTGTCTGCATGTTTTTCAAGTAAAAGAAAGGTGCTTTTGGGTTAGATGGGAGGTTTTCTATTGATTAATTACATATACATAAACACACACACACACACATATATATCCATTGTTGTGCCTGTTGTATCTTCTTGATCTTGAAGAAGATCATTTCTGTTCAAGCTGAAGAAAGCTTATAGGTAGAGACTTTCTTATTTGCACTTAAGATGAGTAATTGAACGGAGTTCTTGGTAAGAGTTAGAGAGCATAGGTTGATGATGAGGTGGTAATGAAACTACGTCGTATAGGGTTGTTTGGTAGATAAGAGCAGATCAATCACTTGAGGATGATGATGTAGTCTAGTAGTCCTTGATTAGGACGTGCAACCTACTCCCTGTATTGGGCGCGTAGAGACTTTAGACTATCCATCCATATCCGTGTCTTTGGGACCAAAAGAAAAGGATAGGAAAGACGGAGTGAACCACCTGAATGAATGAACGTCTCTCTCTCTCATAGATGGCTTCCATGAAGATGCCCTTCCATCTTCTTCTTCTTCTTCTTCTTCTTTTCTTTTTTGATTAGAGATCAATTTAGGTCAGGTTTGTTAACTTCGATCGAGTTTAGTTAGACTGGGCTAGACGTTTTTTTACAATCTCTACACACAACACAAGAGCACTAGGCAATTAGCAAATCTCTAAAGTTTCCCCCTATTTTCAGCATAGTTACAGATTTAAGGGTTAATTATATAAGAACATTCAAAATTTTCAATTTTAACCGAACTGTAAAATATAGCAATAAATCTCAAATTTTAAAATTTTTAATTCTAACGTATAAAATGTTCAATTTTTAAATTTTTTAAATTCTAATATACTATTAGTGTTTTTGTTAAGTTTAAAAATGACCTAAATCAGATTATACAGTTCTGATAACTTGACTGATGCAGCACGTTATAACGAGAGAATAGTTTAATGCATCAGAAGAATAAATAGAAAATAAATAATTGAGGTCATTGGGAGAACAACAAATAATGTAAAGCTAAAGTTGGAAAAACTTGAAAATTTTATTGTCACTTTTTAAAATTTAGGTTAAAATTGAAAAAATTAAATATTTGGATATTTAATTGCTAGTTTTTAAAACTTGGGCTATAATTGAAAACTTGACAAAAGTTTGTACTTTTTTTGCAATTCACCCTAGATTTAATTAAGGTACATATATTTTGACCGGATTTGGGTAGTTTGAAACTCAATTAGGCCTTATTAGAATTTGAGTAAGTCGGATTCAATCAAACTATCTCATATTAAACTTCTTTTGTTTTCCTAATACACTAATACCTTGCAAATTACTCCCTATATTCTGCATAATTATAGATTTAACTAAGACAAATACACTTCCAGTAGAAATTTGTTTAAGCAACTCAAAAGACTATATAACATACCTAAATAGTATATCTTAGTATGCCAAGAAATGCTGCCAATAGAATCTTGAGGTATCACATTTTACACAAAAGGTTACTTACCATCTTTTCTCAAATCTTATCAGGCATTTCCTCTCATTGCTTGATGGTCTCAACCTGATTGCAACGAAAACATGTAGAAAAATTAGGAATTAGGTCTTCATTATTACATCTAACTCCAAAGATCTTCAAAATCACACCTAAGACTCATATTGTTTAGTTAGAACGGATTTTAACTAAACAATCTAAAATTTATGGCTCAAGTTCGATCAACTTTGATTTTTTAATTTAAAATTTGAAAATAAGGTCGTTATGCTCGATTCAAAGTTAAAAAATATTTTTAAAAATTGAGCTCAACTTAGAACAAAATCAATTTGGTTGAATTTATTAACTTCAAACTAGATTAAATCAAGTTCACCCAGGTGCAAATGTCATCCCTTATATATTATTATTATTATTAACTTAATTAATTAAATTACTCGTGTATATTAATAAATGATTTATAATATCTAAATATAATTTAATACATATAATATAATTTTGTTTTGGTTGGAGATATGATGCTTGTACTTCCTCTCCTCATCTTGTTTGATCTAAGTATCAACAATTCCCAACTCTTCAAAGTTTGAGGTTATCCAAGTTGATGAACATCTTTATTTGTATTAAATAATTGTTGAATAACGACAACCTGTCCCCAAAAATAAGAAAATAGAGTATTCAATACTTAAAAAGGCAGATATCAGCCTATAAATTTGAACTAATTAAATTTGACTTAAACTAATAATTTATTATAATTGTCTATAATTATTAATTTAATTCAAATTTAATTATTTCAAATTGAGTTTAGGAGTTGGTATGGGTTATTATATTAGTGACATATGGATATAATTAATTTATGATTGATGTTAATATTATATGTATTTTGTGGATTTTTTTTGTTGAACCGGAAAAAGAAAACATGCTTTGTTTGGAAAAACGGTAGATTTCAAAACTTTTAAGAAATCATTACTTGCAGCGGAAG
>JANTPM010373848.1:0-14760 GCA_025434745.1 Erythroxylum divaricatum
TGGTCTACCTCCTGATAGAGAGGATGATTGAGATTGATTATTAGGTTATCCGGTAAAAAATGTTAATCCTGCTTGTCGTTCTTGGATCTGCGATAATGTATTAATGGATGCTTGTAAGGAACAGAGATGGACAGTAAAGTAGCGTTGTTAATGTTTGTGCACATGTTAGTTTCTTTCTCTCGTACATTTGAACCACTATCTTGGCCATTGATCAGCGTCCCTTTCTGTCTGGACAACCAAGGTGGTTGTTTGGTTATGCAAACTGCATGACGATTGTGTTCCAGACATATCATTTACATGTTTATTCTATCACACTTACAATCTGGGGTCCTCATCAGTTGCAATTTATTCATAATTCTGGATGAACTATCTGGTTAGAGTTGCAAGGGTAATACTACATGAGGACTAATTCTCACTGATTGTTGAATAACGCGCCTACCACAACCATAAGCATTAGTTTGTTTGTTTTTATTTTCCTTTTTATTCATATGTCAGGCCTGATTTAGGTTTTTAAGTATATCCCATCCTTTATGCATTCAGTACGATTGGTATCCTCTTTCTTACCTTTTAGCCACTTAGGTAAAGTCTTGGGTGATTATAGACTTTTGAGGCGTGTATATCATATATTTAAGTAAACTATAATTCAAAGGCCATAATCTCTGCCCATTTTACAATAGCGCATTTATCAATAGTGATGTCTCTGTGAAACCTGTATCCGAGCAAAGGATTACCCTACTTGTAGCTTAATTTAGATCACTTTGCAAAACCCAATAGATTGGATTTGTGATAAAAAATATTGCTGTACTTTACTGGGTCATTCAATTTACTCTCTGAATCGCGTCTTCTCGATCAAAACCCAACAGCTTATCTACCATTCCATATTCTTGGTTGTAACTGGCCGTTGATACCCCATCAACAAGACATGCCAGAGCTTAGCTTCTTTTTTTCCTAAAATGACAGGGATTGTTCTTAAGTCACTTCATCCATGTGATAATTTTTATTGTGGTTTTCTGTTTCATAAAACATCCTTACTTGACCTCTTCTTCTATATATTTGTTCTTTAATGTTCATGCATCTGTTAATTTTCTTTCTTTCTGTAGTAATTTTTGGTTCTTTATATCCATCCTATTGTTTTTTTTTTTGGTTTATGTTTACATTTTCTACTATTGTTTTTCCTTTTGGTCATATTTTGTCCAATTTTTTGGGCAATATATTTGCATAATATCTTTTTTTGGCATATATCTTAACTCTCGTTGAGATAACTCACGTTAAAGTTAAAGAGTTGCATTATCGCCATCGATTTATTATTTCAGGATTATCGTATTATTTTAGTAAATTAATGAATTGAATTTTGCTTATTATAAAATATATTCTATAAAATTATTCAATTCAAATTTTATTTAAAATTTTCAAATGTTAAAAATTAACAAATCAATTGACCTGAAATATTCTCTTAGAATTTAGTAATTTTAGCACGGAATTGATCAGCAAAACGAGTGACCCTCTGAGCTTGAAACAGACTTTTGTGTAGTGCAGATGAACATAAGCAACGTGTGTAGTTCTCTTCCATCATTTATGGACTAGGGTTTAACCCTCCCAATGTCAGGATCTGAAAACATATTCAGAACCAAACAAGTTGACGCCATGAGACCAACCGTGGGGCCTAATCTGGTTTTGTTATCAGTTTACGAATAAAGAGAAGGTGAATTCAAGTTTCATCCTTTTAAACAGGAACATCCGATCCACCCACCCAAAATTTAATAATATCTTGTGTTATTATCAATATTATCTTCTTAACAAAAGAACGTTAGAGTTGGCAGTTAAAGTTTAGTTAGATTTTTTAAATTTTGAAGTCAACTTATGTTTGAATAAATTGAGTTAAAAGTTAGTTACTTACGATGTTTTAATTTTTTATGAAAAAAATAATATCGTTTTAGCGTAATTATTTAAAATATTATAATTTTCTTGTTTGATTTGAATTTTGATTTTTTTTGTATTTAATTGATAGATATGAGTAAAGAATTTTTAAATTTTATAAAAAATTTATTTTAAAAAACCTAACACTTGATGAGTAAGAATCAAAAAACATTATACTCTTGTGCAGAGATATTGGAGAAACTAAGTAGCCGTCTAGTCTAGGATTTATGGTCAGAAAATACGCGGACTAGAAAATGCCAGCTTCTTCAGGTCCATTGATTGTCTGTTCTTCAACTTTATTTGGATTGGACACTCGCAATTCGGAACAGCCATTCATCTCTTTGATGATCCAACGTCTCGCAAATACCAAAAAAGGTCTTGTCATCTGCTTTCCATTTGAGAGTATGATTCCAATTTTTAATCCTCTCCAGAAGTTCAAGTTGTCCTGTATTTTTTTCTTCTCTCTAAAACAGAGGATACACTTGTTTCCAATGATGGATTTGGCAATCTGGCATTTTCCTAGGAACCCAACACACACCTGAACTTGAAAATTTCGAATAATTTAATTTAATTTAATTTAATTCAAAAAAGTGAATATGCATTGTCACGAATATAAACAGTAGTTTGTTTAGCAAAAGTCAGAGCTGGAAATGAAGTTAGATGTAGAAATGAAATGATGCATGTAGTCTTCAAGATTATCATTATTTTGTATCTTCCGCCACCAAACTAAAGGACAAAGGGGAACCAATAAAGACTAAACACGTTCTTTTGCCCCCAAATCATTCAAGTGTATTTATAGATTTGGCAATTTGTTACTTTTTTAATTATTGAAATTGATAATAATTTTTAATTAATATTCACTTTTTTTTGTTATTTTTTGACTTAAACAATTTAGTTAAAAAAACAAAATAGAGGTAGAAAAAGACAATCTTATCCAATAAATAATTAATATTATCTTCTTTTATATATTTTACTCATTTTTTAAATATATATTTCGTTTTATCAATATCATATCATCCCTTGTTCTCTGTGAGCTCTCTCTTTCCACACTCTACTCTGTGTGTCACTATTTCTCCAACTTTTCCCAGAAAATTCTCTCACTGCCAGACCTTTCCTCAGATCGCTAATTCTTGCCGAGAATATATTCACTTATTAGATACTCTCCGTTAATCTTTTTTTGTTTTTTTTTCTTTTCACTCTCCAAACGCCAACAAAAGTTCAGTGTTTTCTTAACCACTCCATTTAGTTAATACCCTTTTTATGATTATCCAGGCAGTTCCATGATTGTCAACCCCTTGTTTTATTTCCACCATTAATGGGTTTTGCTTAAAATTTTTCATCAATCCGCTCTTTGCTTTGCTTTGCTTCTACTTCCTTCTATTGGCCCAAAAATATTAGGTAAAATTAACCTTTTTCTGGGTTCTTTTTTTTCCCTTCTTTCGGATTATCTGATCACTGAACTTCGTTAGGTGGTGATTTTCATGGATCTGAGAGTTTTTACGTTTTCTATTACTTCTGGCTAACTGTGATTGATGATTTAGATAACTAGAGCGTAGTTAAACTTTAGCAGTGTAACTTGTAAGGAGTTGATTGGTATTGGTATATATAAAATGGATCATGTCATTGGTGGCAAGTTTAAGCTGGGTCGCAAGATCGGTAGCGGATCCTTTGGTGAACTTTACTTGGGTATGTCTTTGAGGTTCAGGGTTTGTTTGATTCACTTGCACTATTGAGTCTTCTCATCAATTGTTCTCTTTTTCCATTTAGCTTTCTGAAGTTCCAGAGTTCTCATTACTTTTGAGTGATTTTTTTTCAGGAATTAATGTACAGAATGGAGAAGAAGTTGCTATTAAGTTGGTATGTGTTAAATTGTTGGCATCTGCTTCTTTAATCCTTTTCTTCTAAAAGATTATATGTAGAACCATATTTTTTTCAATGTGGATGGCAGTGTTGTATGATTTTGGGATGTGCATGGGCCTGGCGATCATATATGTATCTGTGTAACAGGAAATAAACTCCAAACTTTATGAAAATTTTCTTTTTAATTGTGGATGAAATTTAGCTGCTATTATAACTATAATTTGTTGAATGTATTTGGTTGTAGTGTGAATTCACATGAAAGATTATATGTCTCCCTAACTAGGAAGTGTGATTGAGGAGACAGCTGATCATGAGATTGGCAACAGATATAAGATTTTTGATGATTTCCTATAAATACTTACCCCACTTCTACTAGTTTTTCTGGTCTAGATGGAGTTCACATGTCTGTTACACCTTTCTCTTGGGTTGGGGGCTTGGAAATTTTTAGTATTCTCATTATAGTGTAGTGGAGTGTCTTTGCGTTTTTTTCCTCCTCTGAGATATATTCTACTGACTTCTTCAGGAATCTGTGAAGACCAAGCACCCTCAACTTCATTATGAGTCAAAGCTTTACATGCTTCTTCAAGGAGGAAGTGAGTTCTTGCTTATTACGCTTTTTATGTTTTTAGTTATGGTATATTTTATAGGACTTAATATATTAACCATTTTCTGTTTGCTTCTTTCAACCTTATGAAGCGGGTATTCCCCATCTTAAATGGTTTGGAGTTGAAGGTGATTACAATGTCATGGTTATTGACCTTCTCGGACCAAGCTTAGAAGATTTATTCAATTATTGCAACCGTAAATTTTCCTTGAAAACAGTGTTGATGCTTGCTGATCAAATGGTAAGTAGGTCTTTCTTTGTATAGGGATTTGGTTGGTTGGATAGTTTGGTAATGCTAAGGGGGCTTTGTTGTGCTAAATATCTTGCATGCCTGTACTCCTGCACTTGCTTTCTCCTATAGATAAACAGAATAGAATATATGCATTCACGTGGTTTTCTTCACCGGGATATTAAGCCAGACAACTTTTTGATGGGGCTTGGCCGCAAAGCTAATCAGGTACTTTTTTGAAGGTGTTTTGTGAATTAATCTCTTATCATCTGGTTTTATTAAGTTGAACATTCATTTTGACGTCTATTTCAAATTTTGTGTTTTGGAAGTGTTCATCTGAAATTAACACCTAGTGGTCAGTTGTGATGGTTGTCATCTTTTATGCCAGTTGTGAAAAGTGATAAGTTCATCAATAGTAAAGGGTGTGAATTGAGTGTATATTTCAGAGATTTGTAAGGGAGGGTCTTGAAAATAAAGGAGAATCACATACTAACAAATTACTTAATGTATATTAGACAATGTTGGACCATATATACTTGCTACTTAACAAGATCAATGCTTCAGAATGCATTTCTGATGTTGAAACAGTTCTTCTAATCCTAGTGCAAAGTCTTCTTCATTTAGTCTTTCATCCAAGATTACCATGACTAAGCGTCTGACTTTCCTCTTTCTCCACACAGTTGTTAGTTGGGAAAAGTTTTGTGCAATCTAATCTAGAATCTCTTTCTGTACTTGGCCCAGTAATGATTAGTGCCCTCGAAGTTATTGGAAGCATTTTATAGTATGTGTTTGTGTTTGATATGTCAGTCAGTCAAAATGCAAACTTTTATCTAGTTTGCTGTATTACATATCTTAGCAGAAAACTGATTGCAGCAGTGGGGCATTTTCCCCCATGACCTTGATCCAGATCTCCACTACAACTATTTGTGAGAATGAATGATTATTGCTAGCAGTCAGTTAGACCATTACTAGTTCTGGTAGAAATTTCCAATCACAAGTAGACCTATTTTTAGTTACTGTCTACACTTGTGAAAGCCGCTTTTGACGGTTCCAGTCCAAGATATAACTTTCAACCTGAATCAGAATAATGATTGCATTGTTTTATTCTATCTGCTGATTTCATGTCCAATTCAAAACATGGAAATATTGGATAATGCAAGTTTGTTTGTTGTTCCACCCAAACAAGAAAAAATGATGTATTAACTATGATTTTAATACATGGGAGCCCATGAGCTGTTGGTTTTCTATGCTACTCAATAGGTTCCAGGGCTTCCCTCCTTGAATTGCACCCCTCTGTATTCTCAACTGCAGGATTTGAACCAGATACTGGGAAGGAATATTTGTTCAACCATCCCTATGAACAAATTACATTAGTTAACTATGTTATTTATTGTGCAGTCGTGTCCTATGTTGTTTCTTGTACAATTGTTAGACAAACAGTGAGCCTGGGTTATACTGCATTCTGGTTATGAAAATAAGATTTGTGTTCTGGTGAAAACCCATGAGTGTTAAAGGAGTAGGCATTTGAGTTTCAACTGTGGAATACGATGAACATTTCATTTTTTAATAAGATATTTTATCTAATAAACAGCACACTAAGTAGAAGAAATGGAAGCTAAAATTGTGTGAAAGTGGCTCATCACAAAGTCTTGGATCTTCAAAAGCCAATTATAAATTATGTTTCAATCTATACTCTATGCAAGTATTAGTGACTTCTGCTGATGATTTTTAGATGTTTATTTAAGATTTAAAATTTCAAATGGGGGATGAGGGATTTTATTTTTTGGTTAGGCTGTCATTTTCGGAGGATCAACTGAGATTTTGCTAGTTGTGTTAATATATAATCTTGTACTGCTACTGATTAATTTTTTTGTTCTCTTTTTTCCATAACCACAGGTTTACATAATTGATTATGGCCTCGCAAAAAAGTACAGGGATCTTCAAACTCACAAACATATACCATATAGGTAAGAGTTAGGCTTTATATTGGTTGTGCTATTTAAAGGACTCTTTGTGCTTTCTGGCCTTCTAGCGTAACGACGTTGACTTTAATGGTGCTACTTTGAGTTGTACGGTGGATCCTTGTGCAGTGATGAGCCCTCTTTCTCCCTTCCCCACCACCCAAAAAAAAAAAAAAACCAACCAAAAAAATGATGTATTAACCATATGCATAGTTGTTGGTTTGGGACTTGTTCAAATAGAAATATGGAATCTTGGATCAATTTCTATCGCTGGTGGTAGAAAATCGTAAGTGTAATTTTAGTGTACTGAGATTGGTAGGTTGTTAGAATCAGCATCAATGAGAACCTCAAGAGCTCAGAACTCTATGCAAAGGAATTTAAAGCTACATTTAAACTTTGCACAGAACCTAGTGATCAATAAGTTCAATTTTGAGATAGGGCCAACTCGTGAGGACATATATTACCCATGTTTGTTTGGGTGCCTTTTATCATTTACGTGTTCACTCTCTTGGTATGAATTCGCGACATTGAATGTCTTGTGCTCTAGAAAGGGAACTGTATTGATATGAACCTTGTAATAATGTGTACTTGCTTAGTGTTGCTAAGTCAACTTTTAAGTTACTTGAAAAGGTCCGTTACCTGGATGCATAATTTCTTGGACTTATGATTCCACAACCATCGTCTTTGTGATAAATTCATGTGGGTTGCAATGATGTTCCTTCTGCTTTGGAAAAAACTTGTTCTGTTTTCTTTTATTGATTCACGTCAGGATTGTCTCACAGGGAAAACAAGAATCTCACTGGCACAGCTCGCTATGCAAGTACTAATACTCATCTTGGAATTGGTGAGCAAGCATAAATGAAAAAAGAACTTTAATTTTTTTCTAATCCTTGTTAAGTTCAATCCGGCTTATATTGTAATCTAATCTGATCTGTGTATCGTTTTATTTCCAGAGCAAAGCAGGAGAGATGATCTGGAATCTCTTGGTTATGTGCTGATGTATTTTCTGAGGGGAAGGTTATACTTGCTAACCTGCTTCACTCATTCTATTGAAGCTTAATAACATTTTAAGTTGTTGATTTGGTGGTTTGCTGTTTCAGCCTTCCTTGGCAGGGCCTGAAAGCAGGTACTAAAAAACAGAAATATGACAAGATCAGTGAAAAGAAGATGCTTACTCCAGCAGAGGTACTATAACTAGATTATGCTAGTAACTTATGTCAAGAAACTTGAATTGTGTAGAATGAAAATTATACTGATCAAGATTTTAAAAAAAAATTATTTTCCCAAGTATATGGTTTATTATGTGTCTATGAAGTCTTAATTAGTGATCACTGCCAGCTACTTTGCAAGAACTATCCCTCAGAGTTCACCTCTTACTTCCACTATTGCCGTTCGTTGCGGTTTGAGGATAAGCCAGATTATTCGTACCTGAAGAGACTCTTCCGAGACTTATTTATTCGTGAAGGTTAACTTGATGCTTGAAACAGTGTTTCATGTTCCATTCCTTACAAGTTTAAATGGACTGGAGTTGTTCAAACTTAACGTAGTCCATAGTTAAAAGAGTCTGATAAGGCTTTAACAATTTTAATCGGTGCAGGGTATCAGTTTGACTATGTATTTGATTGGACTGTTCTGAAGTACCCACAGATTGGTTCAAGTTCTCGAACACGAGTTAGTTCTTAGTTCTTATTAATCCTTGATCTGTTTTGTAGTAGTAGTTCACATTCTTGTGGTTTGTTTAGTTGTTCAAATGTTTCTATAACTTTGCAGCAGCCAAGTGGTAGACCTACTGGAAACCCAGGGCCATCTGTTGACAGAGTTGATCGGCCTTCAGGTTTGTTTATGCCGTAGAAATTGAAAGCAAGTCAATGTTAAAAGGATTTGGTGATAGATATAATTCCTTTTTATCCTCGGTTTAAACATTAACAACTAAAATTCTTTATTGAAATTGGACAGTAATTTATATTTTTATCATGTGGCATAATCATTTATATCTTGTCTAGTGGTGATAGATGCAATTGTTTTCATTTCATTTCTTTTACTAGTTTAAAGATTAACAAGTTTAGTGTAATTCTTTGTTAAAATTGGATGATAACTCATTTATCTTTTCATAATATGACACCTCATATATCTCGTGTAGTGGGCCAGGAGGTCAGAGAGAGATTCTCAGGAGCGGTTGAGGCATTTGCCCGCAGGAATACCACTGGGCACACATCGCACCTTGATCACTCACGGCATCGCTCTTCTGATGATATTCCATCGTCTAAAGATGTGGTGGGTAGAGCTAGAATCTATACAGTTTCATGTACGTTATCCATGTGTTTTTAATAAACTGTTTGCATGCATTGTCTTCTATAATCATTTTCTTATCTCTTTGTTTTGTGATTTATTGTGCTCGACACTTAAAAAGCAACCTTTTTCCTCTGCAGCATCTTGACACAGAAAGACCCCCTTCATCATCTCGAAACGGAAACACTTCAAAGAGGGCTGTGATATCAAACAGCCGACCAAGCTCATCTGGTGAGCCCAGTGAGAATAGGTCAAACTGTTTGATCTCAAGCAGTGGTCGCTTTTCTACAACCCAAAGGATTCAACCCGGACTGGAGTCTAAATCATCATCCTTCAGTCGTGCAACCACCAGTAGAGTTGGTCGCAATGATGCCTTCAGGAGCTTTGAGCTTCTGTCCATTGGCACAGGAAAGAGGAAATAGGGGATCCCATCTGACCTGTATGGTGGATTTGCTTGTTCAACAGGGTCAAGAAGACATCATCATCCTTGTGTAGTTTCTGTGAAAACCTCAGGAGAATAATGATGCGTGTTAGAAGTTACTACTCTGTATTCTAGTACCAATAGATTCTCGGGTACCATTCGCACCGAAGAGCTAGCTGTAGGACTCCGCATGTATGCCTACCATGGATTCTCGCTACAATGGCCTGATGGTCTCCGTTCAAGAAGGTGGTGACCATTTCGTGTTAGGGAACTGTCTATATATTTGAGACACTTTGTAGCAGTAATAAATTACTGCTTATAATTTTTGAGAAAATAATACTCATGACCATTGGACCACTCTTTGTTACATTGTTCACATTTACTGCTTCCCATCAGAATTGATAACTTGGAAATCATTGTTTTAATGGCCTTCATGTTCTTCATAATTAATATTAACAAGAAAATTGTACTCCTAGTCTTTCCTATTTAAAATAAGTATCGTTTTAGAAATATTTTAATTATTCAAAATAAGTGTCATTTATAAAATTTATAATTTTATTTTTAAAATTACTCTTTAATTTTTTTCACATTCTAATTATATAGATTACATTTTTAAGGCAATTCAATATGTAATTAATAAGGGTATATTAAACATTTCACTAACTTTTTTAATAAGTGTGCATCTCTAAAAATGACACTTATTTGAAATAGGAAGGAGTAATATAGTACAAATTAGCCATTAGACAATTTGTGATATTGGCTAGACTGTCATCAAGTTTTATTTTTTGGGTGTGTTAATTCTAAAAGTTAAGTTATAAATGCTAAAATGTTACAGAACAATTCGAATTTTTTATAAAAATTTCAAAGACCCTTTTTTAACAAAAAAAAAAGTCATAATTTTCTCGAATTATAAATTTTAGTTACTATTTTTTAATAACGTAATAAAAAATGAGATAAAACACAATATTTAATTGAAGTTTAACAGGAAAAAGTTAATTCAATTTACTTAAACTCAAATTTTGAGCGGACCAACCAAATCTTAGTTTTCTTGTAGATTAGTAATGGCTTTGTTACCTCTATAATTCAAATTCCATAATAACAAAGCATTTATTACCTTTCATTTAAAACTCAAAAAAATTAATTGTCATTAATTATGCAAATCTACATTAAAAATGATTTGAAAGCTAATTGGATGATACCTCCATCTTTCATTAAATTCATGCATATACCTATATATAATGCCAAGCACAGGTCCCATGATATATTATGTATCACATCATTTTCTTTTACAGGTGAATACGATCGTCATCATCTGGTGCTATGGCAGGATTTGGCTGGAATTCAAGTCTTGGAAACACTATTAGCTCGAACGGCAATGGGTTTCCAACGACTCCAATTGCTTGTCGAATATGTGACCAAGTGTTTATGAGCGTTTCAGCACTCATAACTCATGTTGAAGGTCACATCCTATGTAATACCAAGCAACATGAGCCAAACATTAACCAGCCTCTCCAAATCCATGGAGACCCGTCTGTGAATCCTATCCATCCATCTTCTTCTCCAACTCCTCCACCAGAACCCGATCACCCTTTAAGCCAAAACATTGGCATCTTTAATACTGCCCTGCAAAACTACGCTATTGCAAAAGATTATAGCAAAAATCTTGCGAATGGATCCATGGGAGAAGCACATATTCCGGCATCAATGGGAGAATCAGCAAGTGACGATAGCACTATGCCATTGCTTCAGAAGTTACAAAGGCATTATCCATACAAGCTCAAGTTGAGGGAGATGGATAATGAGCACAAGAAGATGTATGATTTGGACTTGACTTTGAGGCTCTAGAACTTGGAAAAATACCGTATTATTACGACTATAACTTGCTCTACTCATAGAATGTTCTCAATTGATACAATTAATTAAAAATTAGAGTTCCAAAATTTACTCGGTTGTTTACCGATACTCAATTTAGGTCTTTTTATAATTTTCTCAATACGTAAGTTCTCTTAATAGATCAGAGGATAACGCATGCTTAATGCATAGGATTGGATGTTAGAATTTTATGGGCTACATGTATAAATATATGTACGTAAATTTCTACCTCGATAATAGGCCTAATAAAATGTGATCTAACTATAGTAAATTAATTGGGCCTACAGATATATTAATTAAATTATTCGTATGGGCCTGATGTGTAGAAGCCCATTACGAGTCATTGTGGTTAATGGGCCCACAATGGCCCGTAAGTCAAAATTTACTATAAATAAGGTTGTGGTCCCCAAGTCATATCATCTTTTGACATTTTCTCTAAAAAAGATTATTGTTAGTTTTCTCTGTTCCATAAGGAGAATTCATTTGATATTTGGATCTTGACTTGGAAGAACACAAATCCATCAAGTTTTGCTGTTTACGCTTCCGCTGTGCAATGGATCAAGGTTAGTGTTCTTATTTATACATATATCATTGTTGATTTGATCTATGTGTGATTCTGGTTGATTAAATGATTAGAAATCGGATTAAATAATCATAAGGTTAAATTTCTAATAGGAGATTCTCTGCACCACATGAGAAATAAAAGCTTCTCAATGAAGCCTGAAGAGATGCAACAAGAGGCACGTGTGGGAGATTCAACTGAACCGGATCTCTGGCATCAAAGACTTGGGCACTATCATATGAAGGGATTGGAGGCAATGAGGAAGAAAAATATGGTCGAAGGTTTACCATCAACACCATACGAGAGTGCGTCATGCAAAGTTTGCATGATGGGGAAGCAAGTACGTGCACCATTTCAGAAGGCAAAATGGAGAGCTGAGGAAAGACTTTAGTTGTTACATATGTACGTATACGGACCCATGTAGTAGCCTCTTTAAATGGAAACAAATATTTTCTGTTGATAATCGACGATGACTCTAGATACTCATGGATCTACTGTCTCAAGAGCAAGGGAGAAGTAGCTAGAGTCTTTAGGGAGTTCAAATCGTTCATAGAAATTCAAACAAGCCTGAGCATCAAGTCGGTGAGAACTGATAACGGTTTGGAATTTACATTTAACGGGTTTAGTATGATTTGTAAATCAGTAGGAATCAAACACCAGTTCACTATGCCCTACAATCCACAACAAAATGGTGTCGTGGAGAGAAGGAACAGAATCGTGTTGGAAATGACGAGGTATATGCTGGAAGAGAAGGCGCTATCGAAGGAATTTTGGGCAGAGGCTGCAACCACGGCCTGCCTCCTACTGAACAGAGTATATTCTCGGGTTTTCGAGAACAAGACGCCGCATGAAATGCGGTATGGTTTCCAGACAAAGATGAGAAGCTTGAAAGTGTTTGGATCACTGTGTAGTGCTCTCATTCCTCAGGCCAAAAGAAGCAAGCTAGACAGAAAAATAGAAGCCGCAATCTTTGTGGGTTACTTCGAGGTTAGTAAAAGGTACAGGCTATATTATCCGGACCAGAGGAATATAAAAGTTAGTAGGGACGTTCACTTCTTCAAAGATGAATGTTGGAGTTGGCCAGAAGATAAGGAGGTAAATGGAGCAAAAAGGCAGTCCAAGATGATGCTCTCAAATATTCTAACTATAGCAAACAACTCATACCAGTATGAAGAAGAGGGAGAGGCAAAATTCAGAGAAGTTGTTGAACCAGAACCTCAACATAATCAGAATGAGTGGACTCCCGAGGAGGAGCACATTTCAGAAGAAGAAACTGAGGATGATTACGATCATGCACCAGTAAGAGGAAAATGGAGCCTAGCTGAAATTTATGAGAGGAGCAATGAAGCAATTCTAGAACCAACCCCAACACAACAAGTATTGCAGAATCCAAAATGGGTAAAATCCATGGAGGAAAAAATGTCGATGATTGACAAAAATGAAACGTGAATTCTGGTTGAAAAACCTCCGGACAAGAGAGCAATAGGATTAAAATGGGTGTTTAAGACGAAATTGAATCCGAATGGATTAGTAAATAAACTGAAAGCAAGGCTCGTAGTAAAAGGGTATACGCAAATTGAAGGGGTTGATTTCGGAGAGACGTTCGCACCAGTAGCCAGAATTGAGACGATCCGGCTGTTGTTAGCACTAGCAGCTGGAAAAGGATGGAAGGTGCATCAAATGGATGTGAAGTTCGCCTTCCTTAATGGAGTTCTGCAAGAAGAAAATTACGTCCAGCAACCAGAAGGCTTTATGGTAAAAGGAAAGGAGGAGATGGTATATAGGCTCAACAAGGCCCTTTACGGGCTTAAGCAAGCCCCTCGGTGCTGGTATGCAAGAATCGATGCATTCCTCTTAGAGATCAAATTTAGTAGAAGTTGCAGTGAACCAACGTTGTATGTGCAGATGGAAGAAAGAGAAGTAATGGTAGTTGCAATTTATGTAGATGATTTGTTGCTTACTAGAAATTCTGAGAAGCAAATTGATTACCTGAAGCAATAATTCAACAAAACCTTCGAAATGATAGATCTCGGAGGGATGAAGTATTTCTTGGGCATGGAGATATTTCAGCAAAAGGGATGCATTACAGTAATCCAAAAGAAGTATATTCAGGTTGTATTGAAAAGATTTAAGATAGATCAGTGTAAACAAGTATCAACACCTATCTGCCCGAAAGAAAAATTGGTAAAGAAGAAATAAGGTGATGAAGTTGATAGGAAGAACTACAGAAGTATGGTCGGTTGTCTAATGTACATCACAGCTACAAGTTCGGATGTTCTATACTCAGTAAGCGTGCTCTCCAGATACTTAAGTGATCCTGGAAAGTAACATGTAATGGCAGTAAAAAGAGTTTTGAGGTATTTGAAAGGAACGGTCGATTATGGATGAATATATGAGAAGACTGGAAAATATGAGCTTATGTTTTATGTCGATAGTGATTGGGGCGAAGCCTCAGAAGACATGAAGAGCATCGCCGGTTATTGCTTAACGTTAGGCTCAGCATGCTTCTCATGGATATCAAAAAAGCAAGAATTAGTGGCGCTCTCGACAGTTAAGGCCGAATTAGTTGCGGCCACAGTCGCAACAAAACAAGTGATTTGGGTCAGAAATTTGCTTGCGAATTTACATATTTATATGGAAGGAGCTACCGTGATCTATATTGATAATCAAACTGCGATATCAATCTCAATGAATTTGATTTTACATGGTAAAACTAAGCACTTTAAACTTAGATATTATTATCTAAGGGATATCCAACATGAAGGAGAGCTAAAACTCCAGTATATTCATACGGACGAGCAAATCGCAGACTTGTTTACAAAAGGTTTTAATGTTTCACGTTTCAAGCGATTAAGGAAGATGGTTGGAATTCAGAAATTGAACTTCTAATCCAAGGAGGAATATGTTGGAGATGTCTCAGAAGTTTAGGTGGATGACCATGCAGAGCCATGCATGCAACGTACAAAAACCGAGTTAAAGAAACTCAAGAAAAGTTGGTTATTGACAGTTGTAAATTGAGTGTTATAAATACTGTAAATCCATAGA
>JANTPM010384737.1:0-14637 GCA_025434745.1 Erythroxylum divaricatum
ACATAAAGTATGCAATTTTTTGATCAAGGAATAATGAGTTATGATTTTTAAAAGTTTATGTTATGATTTTAGCATGATTATTAGAAGACAGAACGTTTGACTGAAAAATTGACTTCTTTAGAGGTCATATTGATTTTTATGTCCTTCATGAAAGTTGTAGAGGACTTTCCAAGCTTTGCATCAATATAAAATATGACATGATTGGATTTTGGAGTTGAAAGATATGAATTTTCAAGTTGGCATTTGTTTAGGGACATACTAAATTGGGGCAGTACCTTTGACTGAATTTTTGACCCCTTTAGAGATGAAATTGATCTTTGAGCTCTACATGGAAGTTGTAGATCTTCCTTCAAGCTTTCCATAGAGACCAAATTTGTTAAATTTAGAGTTCGGTAGTAAAAGATATGATTTGAAAATTTTGAAAGTTTCCTGCAGATCCAGATTTCATCCTTAGACGTGGCCACGCCTAGTCTCTAAGTTTCTTAGACATGCCCACGCCTAATCGCTAAAAGTCCTCCTCTCGCTCTTTTACTTATAAATTTTTCGTTTGATATCCGATTGAGTTGATTCTTGAAGCGTTGGATTCCTAAGACAGTGAATTTCATTTTTATAAGAAATTTGTGAATTTTTGAGATTTAATTGAGGTTGATTAAATTAATCAAAGTGCGTCGGGAAATTTTACGAATATAGTTCAGTATTTTGAGAAATTCAGGATCTGTAGAGATTCAATTGAAGTGATTCTTGAGGCGAAATCAATTTAAGACGTGGGCTATAAGTCATATGAAGAAAGTAAAATTTAATTTTGCCCCTAAGATTTTTAATTTATGAATGGAAGTTCGGATTAGTGTGCAGTTTTTGGGTTAGGAACATCTGAAAGTATTTTGGGCATAACTTTTGCTCTAGAAATCGAAATGATGTGATTCTTATTTTGAATTAAATTTGAGACATAAGGCTACAATTGTTATGAAGACATCGAATGTCAATTTTGGGATTAAGAATGTTAATTTCTGGATGGCAATAACATGCTGAAAAATGTGTTAGAATATGAATATACCCGAAATGTTTTGCGCTTTGATGTAGTGCTCCGAATTGGATGATTCTTGTGGCATTATGAAATTAAGACATATAGAAACATTTCTCTAGAAGGAAGTTTTGACAAATTCCTTTAAATTGATAGTGCGAATCAAACCCACAAGTAAGCATGACTTTAAGCTTTGAATGGAAGGGCAATATGGTCTTTTAACCTTCATTAATGACATGGCTTTGGAACCAAAAAGGAGATGTCGTTTTAAGCAATGTAAAGCCACAAAGTTGGCTGAAAAATCAAAACAAAGGAAAGAACCATAAGGAGAAGAGAAGAGAGGAGAACTTTCGACCATGGGAGAAAAGAAGGAGAAAATGCTAGATTTCGATTTTCAAGGGTCTTCAGGCAAGAGTTTTGAGTAGCTTCCAAGGGAAAAAGGAGGAAGGAGGTAAAAGCTTTCAAATAGAACCAGGAAATTTCAAAAATGGAGAAGAAAAGAGGTAAAGGAAAAATTTGGACTTTGTGTTTTTGATGAAATTTGAGTTTAGAAATATGGAAATCAACTTGGGTTTGTGATTTATTAAGCTAAGTTTGATGTATATGCCTTAGGTTGTGTTTAATTTTGGATGGAAAATTAATTAAGGTTCAGGCTTAATTTTATGTTAGAGGATTTTGTTAAATTTTGGTGTAGAATTATAGATGAGAATATAGGTTTGTGAAATATGAAAACAATTTTGAAGAAATTGTGATTTATGATATTGAATTTGTGTAAATTGGTTTAGGCCAATTTTAAAAATTGGGATTTTTGAAAATTGGAGATTTAGATAGCTTGAACATGTGAGGAATTAATGTTTTCTAAGCTCAATTTGAGAAATTAAGTTAAGTATGATATTGAATTTGAGTGAATCGGTTTAGGTCAAATTTGGAATTTGAGGATTTTAGAAATTCTTGCTTTAGATAGCTTGGTAAAGTGATGAATTTGGGTTTCCTATAGTTAATTTTGAGAATTATGCAAATTATGATGTTGAATTTGGATGATTATGGCTTAGGTCAATTTTAATTGAAAGAAGGAAAGAAGCAAGGATCAAATTGATGATCGGGACGAGTTCCTAGCATCATTTCGAGGTGGGTAGCATATTTATATTTTGATCTGTAAGCTCATCACGAATTTTCGAAAATTAAAGAAAGCTAAAATTTGGATTTTTGATAAATTATTGTTTTTGTAAATGTTTGAAACTATGATTTCCGAATATTTTCTGAAAAATTATTATAAGCTTAAATTCATTGTTCTAGATGATTTGATAAATCGATAGAAATTTCTGAAAATGCATTTGTCGTGTCTGCATTGATAAATTATGTAAATTGTTGGAAATTATTGATTGATTGAATTATGTGAACTGTGAGTTTGTTGTGTTCGATGAAATGAAGTTCAAAATGTGCCTTCGGGCAGTTTGATTAGTATGTGTGAAAAGTAAGATTTTTGAAAAGGGCCTTCGGGCAATTCGAATTTCCGTTTTCGCTTATGTGTTATGTGGGTTTGGTCAGGTCCTTGTGAGTCAGTGCACTGTCTCTATTTGTTATAGCCTTCTCTCGGCTACCCGTAGGTGGCTTAGGAGTTCCGATTTCGGACTCCCCTCCGTTCACGGCTGCACAAAACCGCTATGGGGGAATGTGCAGTACATTCTGTTAGGGCCAACCCAAACCGTTTGTTGTGTTTTATGTGTTTGGTTTATGATTTTATGTGTTTTGTGATTTGGTGTGATGCATTCATGCTTTTGAGTTTTATCGTGAAATAAGAAAGAATTGAGAATTTTGAGAAATGAGAAGATAAGATTTGCAAATGTAAGATTTTGGGAAATGTTTTATAAATGATTTGAAAAGTGAAAGATTTGAAAGATAAGCTTTGAAAGGTTTCTATCGTGAAAGTTTTAAAAAGGCGCCTTTTAATGTTGGACCCCATCCCCCACCCGTAGGTGTTTGTGGGTTATACCACGGCGGGTGTTTGCGGGTTATACTACGGCATCCAACTTAATCAGTATTGTCCCCTCTGGCCTCAGGTGAGTTCCAGCCCTCGAACCCAAGACCTCAGGGTTTTGTCCCAACATTTGAATATCATCTTTTTATAAATTTCTACACTAATCCCATACACAGTTTCATTGCTCTTTCTAACTCCAAAAATCATTTCTACATTACTTGATCACTAATAACCATCAAATACTAAATAACATTTTATCCAGATTTTTCATCCTATTAATACGGTGTTCATAATGATGTATGTAAATTCCATGATCATGTAAATGATAGTAAATTCATCAAATTTCAACTCTAAAGGATTTACTCAATACTTACTTGTTTAAATTTCAAGATCTTCAACTATCTCAAAACTCTAAACTCCATGCAATTCACGTACATCACTGTATAAATTGACCAGCTTTGGTTTTTTCTTAGGGCAGAAGAAACAGATAGCAAAGTGGGAGTGGTATAGGATAAGGAAAAACAAAATTAACTCTTAGAAGATATTTGATGAAAAACTCTATGTATTGGAAGAAACTTGAAGACGGTGGCTATGAAGAAAGTAACTATGCCAGACAATAGTACTTAGTCTTTTAACTCCCAGAGAATATAACTTACTTTCTAACAAAACTATAAAAAGTAACTTAACTAAGTCAGTGACACTTGTCACCTATGTAATATATAAGGCTCTAACTAAGTTCCTTTTGAACTAATTCCTTTAACTTCCTCCTTAGATTACAATTATCTTCAATATCATTAGATTCCTATTTCTATTTTTCATAATGATCCAAAATTTTTGAAATTATTCCTAAAATTTACCAAAATTCAAAAATATAAAAATCACACTAACCAAAAAAATTTACAATATAAAAATTTCAAGATTGCTAATATATCATAACTCAATTCAATTATACCTGGAATTATTCATGAATGCATGTACAGTTATTTTCATTTGCAAGATTTCACTATTCATGTGTATGTGTATGACATATTATGCATAAGCATAAAAATGCATTTATAATTTCCCATTAATCACTCATATTTACTATTTTAGCCTCCCTGCAGGTAATAGGATGTTACAATCACCTGCATGCATTAGCCATGCACGGTGGTGACATAATCACCATAAGTCACCACCATGTATAACATTTAATGCAAAAGTTACGTGACTTTAGTGCTTTAATGCAAAATTCACAAAATAGCCCAATTAACATTTATGCAATATTCACACCATTTTCACTCAATTAATCTCACATTTGGATCAAAACATAAGGATTTATAACCAAAACGACGATATGAAGGCAATTAAAAGTAATAAAAATTAGACACCATATTTCATAAATTGATAAAGAAATTCTATAAACTTTAACCTGAGTAATTCAGTTGATAACCTTAGGATTAGTCATTATTAGACTCAAGAATGAGCTATTAGCATACTATAGGAATAAATCAACAAGACAATTGCTTAATAAAATATCAATCATTTAAGGGTATTTAAAGGGATTCGAATTTTATTTTATTGTCTAATTTTTAATTTCTTTACTTAAAAATCGCAATCAAATTCATAGACTAGATAATAGGGTAACAGTAACTAATAATATTAATCATCTTCGTAAGATGGACTCGTACTTACTAGTACTAGCTATAGTTACATCATGCACTTTCGGTTAATTCATAATTGACTCATTTGGGACAAGTGAACCAATTTAGTTATAAACTTATTAGATAATCGATGCTTTAATTTAGCATCACATCAAAAATTATTAATTTTCACTTTTTAAAGTCTTACCATTCCATATCTTATAACAAACATATTAATTGATTTAATTTAAACTTTGGAAGGTAAGTTGTAGTACTAAGCTTAGCAATGGAAGAAATAAATATTATATTGTATAATATCTCATATTAATATGTACTCTTATGAAGTTTAGTTGTAGAGATATTCACTAGAGAATCTCTTTCCCTATAAATAATCAAAAATTTTAAATATTATCACATCAATCTTATTAAAGTACTTCAACGTTCTCAATGCTTAATTTCTATTTAGATTTAAACACTTTAAACTTTTCAAAATTTTAAATTATGATTTCATTTAGTACATATGACTATATCATATAAAGTCATTAGTAATCTAATGAAATACAAGTATCATACTTTTATGAATTATTATTACATCTCACATTACATATATAAGATTTAACAATTCAACACCATCATCATGCTTTAATTAAATGTTAATTTGGTTATCCTTCAACCTTATAAGTTTCACAACTAAAAGGACACATATATCCTTACATGTAATATGATTCTCCTTATATTGATTTAACCAACATAGCATAAATTGACAGTCTTAATTATCTAACTTTGTATTCTTGCCATTTATGTTAAGCATAAGTCTCCCTTAACTCAAAAGATACAAACTATTTGTATACACTTGGATTAACTACTTTTATTGATAGATTTGTTTCTTATTGAAAAATCTATTTATTATCATATGTTAAACATTATAATAATGTTGAATCTAAATTTAGGATCAAATACTCTATCATATTCGTACAGGCAAGCAAGTTCATGAAATAATTTTTCTTCTAATGATAACTATTATTATTTGTAACAAATGCTTTCAATTATAGTCTATGTTTATGCTTTTTAATTGGCTAAATTGAAAGGAAAATCTATACCTTTCAGTTCTACTCCATACAACCTGTTACATTATAGTATCATAAAGTTGACATACAAATTCCATATTGTCATTAAAGTTTATAAGATAGTAATCAAATCAAAATATCATTACATTTTTCCATCTATAAGATATTAATGTATCTCTTAATCTTTGTCACCATATCTTCAAAAAGGATTAATAACAATATTGTATAATAGACATACAAATTTTCTTTGACTTTGAAAACTCCTCTCAAACTTAACTTATATCTAAGAAATTTGGATAATTAAAATATTATCAACTATACCATAAAAAGGTAATTTCTACTCATAAAACAATGTAAATGTATGAAAAGTGAGTAATTGGTTATATGCCATGACTATAAAATAAGATTAGGACTTTAATTATGTATTTAGTTACTTATACTATTTTCTTTGAAATAATAGATCTCATTACTATTTGGAAAGATTGCTCTAACCTTTCTAGTAGGCTAGGATCTCGTTTAAATTTATTTATTCTTGAGTCACTCAACAAACTAACTAAATTCAAATATGGTAGATAACATCTTTGTCAATCACTTCTAATATGACTTCTAGTTCTATTTAGTGAAAAATCTTGTTAAAACATAGTTTATATGTTATTTTTAACCTTGTCTCTAAATTCATATGATCATGAGACACTCATCTAATTCATACAAATTTAGTTAAGTAGGACTTATTAATTTAAGATAGAACATATTCTGGTTAAAGGGACCTTGAGTCACTCAATAAGCCTTATAATAAATAGAACTCAGGTTCTATGCTTAAATAACGTAAGATACTAATAAAATTCTTAATATTTTAGCAACGTATTTAATTTTATTAATATCATAATATAAACATATATAATATTATCATAAATATAAAACATGCAATTTAATTTTCACTCAGTATATATATCAAACATATAAGCAAAGCATGTAACTTCTCATGCCAATATAATGAAATTCTAAGATATCAAGTTTTGTTTGTTTATACTTAATGATCTTCATAATCTAAAATAATATTTCCAACTTCTTAGATATCAAAATTAGATTAAACATAATGATTCCTAAATGAATTAAATTTCTATTCAAAATAGAAATTTAATTTATTTTGAAAACAAATTCAAATTCAATTGGAAGCCATTTCTAATTATCTTGACTCCGTTTCAAATTCAATTGGAAGCCATTTCCAATTATCGTGACTCCTTTCACACAATTGAATTGAAAGCTATTTTAAATAAATTATGTTTCATATTATAATTTAGAAAACTACATTTTTAGAATTTAAAAAACTTTTTTTCAAAATTTTATAAGTGAGACATTCTAATCTAATTAGATAAATGTTACTAATCTCACGAAAAATAATTTTCCTTAATTAGAAAACTATTTTATAATAGTAAAAGGAATACTTCGAAATTAAATGAAACACACTTAAATCTAATTAAAAAATTCCTTTATATTATTTACTTAGAGATTAATTTCTTAATTTATTGGAAAATATTTCCTTAACAAATTAGAAAATTATTTTTAAATATTAAAGAAAGCTCTTTTTTAATTAATAAATAAAAACACTTTTCAAATATTAATCAAGAAAAAAACCTTTTTCTAATAAATCAAGAAAATTATTTTCATAAATAAGGAAACAATTGCTAAATACATAGAATAACAATTCTCTAAATAAAATAATAAATTAATTTATTTCAATCAAATTGAAACAAATAAATTTAATTGAAAAATACCTCTGTTAATTACTTAAAAATGCTTTTTCTAATTTTAAAGAATCTAATTAATTAATTTCAATCTAATTAAAATATAATTAACCTTAATTTTAGAAATAACTTTTCTAAATTTAATTAAGAATTAAAATAATTATTGCTTTTAATCAAATTAAGAAAATATTTACTTTAATTTTGTAATTAAAATTTGAATTTAAAATTATTTCAGAACTTAGTTAAATTAGGTATATATTATTCTATATTCAAAATAACTTAATTTAGACTTAGAATTACTTTAATCTAAAGGGTAAGGGGCTATTTTTAAATACTTGTACTATTAATTGTTACGGTTTTTTAAAAATAAAAAAGGATGTTTGTAGATATATGATTTAGTTTATTGTTTTCAAAACTACTAAGACCAAAACAGGAATAAGAAAGCACAAATATTGTGTTTCCTTCTATTGTTGTAGCAAGTTTTCAATACTGATTGTAAAACACCTAAAACCTCTTGTTTTGTTCCCTTTCAAACTTAAACACCACCGACTTTTGCCATCCATCTAGTTTTCTAGTTATGAAAAAATAGATGGAGTTATGGAAGTGAAATCGTTACATAGAGCCATAAGAATCATATGAAACGTTGATAAAAGAGCCAAAAGAAAAAAAACACATTTGATCTGGATGGAGAAGAAAGATTGTTTCTTATTCTTGGTACTTCTTCTCTCTCTAAAATAGATAGATTCATTATAAATTGGGTTATGTTGTTATGATCGTAATGTTTTTTATTTTCTTTTTCCCTAATTGCTCCTCTCTAATACTTCTTCTAGGTTTCATGTTTTAGGTTTCTTTTGGATTTGTTCTGGGTTTATGCTGATGCTTCTTCTTTTTCACTCTTGTCAATTGTTTCCTCATTCTATTCTTTGTTTTTTCTAGCAGCAAAATTTTTGGTTTCTTCCGGCATCTCCAAATTTGGTTGGAAGAATATTAAGTCAGGTCTTTAAACAACACTCAATAAAGAGTATAATGATATTCAGTTGAAGAGAAACTACAATGCATTAAGGGCTAAATTGAAGAATTTCAAGAATTTATTCAAAGAAATAGGAATTAGTTATAACTCCTTTTCACGTAGATGAATGTTACAAAAATCTATTTAAGATAAAATGTCTTTTTTTTATTAACATATCATATTATATAATTTTTGTTCTCATGTTTTCTTTTCACCATTGTAAGTGCATAAAATGGCTTACGGATTAAAAAAAAGGATGTAAATGGTTTTCAGACTAGTATCATATTTTTGAAGATACTAAAGCAACTGATTTACATGCATATTTTTCAACTAAATCTCCATCAAAAAGTACAAAATAGGAAAGCTTAATTGATGATAATAAAGATTTCTCATATAATTAAAACAATCAAGTTACAAGTTCTCTTTCTAAACAAAATAAGTCTCCTAAGAAGAAGAAGGAAAAGAAGAAACTCTCTAATATTTTAAAAGAGGTCTTGATTATAATTGGCGAACAATAAAAAAGAAACAATGATTTACTTGAGAAAAAATTGACCCTAACATCACCCATTAGAAAGAATGGAGTTGGAGCTTCATTAGTCAATCAAAAGACTAATATAATGATCAAATGTTTCAATGCTTTAGATGATTTGCATGTTGAGGGTGTGCAATATGGAAAAGCAGTGAAAGTTTTACATGATTTTCTACCTTATAGGTAGATTTTTATGAAGATAGAAGATGGAAGATGCAAAAAAGCTACCTTATGGGGATTTTTTTTTTGAAGATGGTAGATGCAACAAAGTTGTATTAGATTATGATTCTTTAGTTATATTTTTATATTATTACATATTGAATTCTTATTAGTTAATTTAAGTATGTGATTTATTAAATATTAAATATTAATATTGTTGATACATGGTCTTCTTATCAAATTTCGAATCAGATTCTAATGATAAACTGATAAAGGTAGTTATTGTTTATCTAGATGGAGAAGAGAATGAATATTTTCATTTACACAACTAACTATGCTAAAATTCTTTTCTATTAGCTCATATGATTGAATATAAGAAATTTTGAATGGGAATTCTACAAGGATTCATGAGAACTTAAGAATGAGTAAGATAATTTTCTTGAGCTTATATGATGAATTTAAGAGTTTAGGAGGCTTAAAGTCAATAAGTCATTTGACTATGGTGAAAAAGTAGCATTTTTTAATGACTATAAGGCATAGTGAAACAAATAGAGTGATATGAACCCGAAGCAAATATTGCATATGACCTAAAAAAATCAAAGGATAGAAACCCCAAGAATTATCTTGATAATTTGGTTTTAAACTAAACCCTATACAAACTTGCCATATAAAACTAAAGTTATTTATAAAAGCCCAACCCTAACTGAACAATGCCAATTATAATTGAAACTATAAGTTGATTGCCATGAGTTTTCCCAATCATATCAGATTTGGTTCCTAGGTAAAGACATAAGAATGAAAGAAACACAAACCTGCCTTATAGAACTAAAGTTATTTATGAAAGCACAACCCTAACTGAATAATGCCAATTAGAATTGAAACTATAAGTTGATTACCATAAGTTTTCCCAATCATATCATATTTAGTTCCTAGGTAAAGACATAAGAATAAGGCTGCTTATAATTAAAGAAACACAAAAATTTTATTAATCTAAGTCTAAATAACAAAATAAAGTTTAGCCTTTTATATAGGCTTAATAAAAGTTAATGGTAAAATAGAAATCCTAATAATTCAAGGAAACATATTATCTTTATCTATTTTGACAACTAATGACTTTAATAAAAATGGGAAAGAGAATCCATAATAACCAGTTTTTTAAATTGAGGGATTAGAACTTTATACTATTGCATAAAAGTTATATCATTGAAAATTTATGAATTGCATTTCATTTAAATGCATATCAATAGCATACACACATGAATTATGCATTAGTACACAATGAAAAGACTGTATATGCACTCAATTGATTCATTTCGGGGTATGAAAAGTTTAAAATGGTAATGATGTGAATTGTGTATTATTTATTCCTTGATTATAAGTAATAAATTTGGAATTAATCGATAAAATGAAAAATTGATGAATTAAAATGTACATTTGGTCTACGAAAAATACCAAGTGGTGAGATAAATTGATATATAAAAAATTAAGATGACTAAGCTTATAAATTAGTGACATTTGGCATAAGAATTAAGTGCAAATGGCATAGCTAATTAATTGAGAAATGGCATCAATAAGTGGGTGACAAATAACCTAGCTTAATGGTGACATTTGGCAACAAATATGTAGGAAAAATGGAGAAAATGCTTAGGGACATATGTCATGGTAATATGGAGACACCTAGCATCTATGGTGTTAATTTTTTGTAGGAGTGAAATTAGTTTTGTTCATTTCTTCTTCTTTCTTCTTCTCACATCATCGAAACACTCTCACTTGTACATCCTTGTATCTTGCCTATGTTTGTGTCCAATTGCTACACCAATAATCCATCCTTTCATCGTCACAAAGTTAGGTAAAGAATCAGAACATAGTTGTTCTTGTTATAGCCTTTGATCCTATCCAAAATCCATTAAATTCCCACCTTAAATTCGTGATGATTTTTGCATGCATGGAGAGCTGAATTAGCTTGATCTTTTAGTTGAAATTTGAACTAGACAAGTAAGTAAAAGATTGGTATTTATGGTATGTTATAATAGAGAATTTATGATGATGAAAATGGGATGGATTGTATATGATGTTGATGTTGAAGATGTGCTAGAAAATGGAGAATGAATGGGTACTTTTCTGTTATGTTTTGCATATACGAAAACAATAGTTTGTGGGCTGTTGTATGATGAATTAATTTGGGATTTGAAGTGTAATTAATGAGGTATTCATGCTAAAGATAGGTGTTATTAAGGTGTTTTCGAATTTGGAAAAAATTAAAGTTGTAGGTGTGTTTGTAAAAAGTGACAATTAATGATATAATTGAGTAGAATTTTGTAAACCTAAGTGTAATCAATATAGCAGATAAATTAACTGAAATGAAGTAACCTTAAAGGACATCAAATCTGGAAATTTTCAGGTATTAGTGATGCCTTTAAGCTTTTAAAATTCGTGAAGTATTGAAGGTAGTAAAGTTACATATATTAGTGATGTTGATGGCAAATTCTAGAATTTTTATTTCACCCTTATGTACACATCAAACCAACTGTGAAATTTCACTCTAAATTGGTATATTTGGACTTGATTAAGGCTAGGAATGAGCCGAGATTGTTGCTTGAATAATTGGTTAAGAGCTGGATAACTTTATGTAGTTAATTGATGTCATAGCCTAAAGAATGGACTATTCTGATGTGGTTAAGTTCAAATATGAAAATTTTGATTTGTTAAAGGAATAAATAAGTTCTTTTAATGCAAACATGATATTAAGGACATGAGTAAGGTGTATAAGGTATGGATGAATGAGCATTGAAGAACATGGGGTAATTATGAATGAGAATTAGGTAAATGTATGAATATATATTGTTGGAAAAAGTTTAGTGAATGTATAGATGTAGCTTGTTGAAATTCCATATTTAAAGTATCAATTATGTGTATGTTATAAGGGGCTTTTGGTCATGAAAATGTTCAAGGATAACTGTAAAGTATGGTTGATAAATTTGGAGTAAATCAAGCTAACTTAAAGGTACAAAATTGACTGCAAAAGTTGTAGTATACAAAATATGATGTTTGAATGGTCTTAGGGTGTATAAGCACAAATTGAATAGTTAAGATCTATGTTAAGAATACATACGCGGGAATGTAAATTGAGCATGCATTGAACATAACATATAAACATATGTATGACTGAGTACTTATTTGATTAAACAAGTTAGTAATATGTGCATATGTGTGTATTACATGATTTGTAAGCACAAATTGACCGCCAACTTCCAGACGTTGTCAACTTATTAAGGAAATAACTATATGGAGCATGCTATTAGTTAACCTAGATGTTTACTCACTATATTTGAATTGTTTTTGATTAATTATTAGATATTAAACTGTTACTGATATGATTGTGTTAATTCCGGACATTGATGGTCTGAGGAGTTTGATATTTGGGACTATATTGGAAGTATTTGCAAATTGAATGAGAATATGGAAATTATGTTCTCAACTATATGTTGAATGTCGAGCTTAGATCCGATGAATATGCTATATGACTATGCACACTCAATGAGAGTTATTGATAGCATAAAATATGTGATTTGAAGCATTTTCATTACATTGATATGCATGATCAACTAAAGGAGTTGTGACCGGAGTGACCAACGTGAATAGAGCTTAAAGCTCAAAATGTGCACCTAGAGCCATAGGATCAATAATTAATGAGCCTGATATCCACAATGGGTACAAGAAAATATCTGAAAAGAGCTCGATATCTATAATGGCTATAGGATATTTAAAGAGGCGCTCAGTCATAACAAAATAAAAATGAAAATGGAGTCTCATGTGCATTGCATATTTATCTTCACATATATCATGTAAATCATTGTAAAAAATCACTAAATTGAGTTGGTATAATGTTATGCTATGTTTGTGTACATGTGAATGATTGTGAAAAAAAAAGTACTGAATTGCGTTGATATAGTGATCTGCAATACTTGTATACATGTTGATGATATGAATGATTGAGGTGAAAGATTAGATTGTTCTGAAAAATTATATGACATGTTTGTATTATAATATGCTTATTGAGATATGATGTATAGTGTGATTTGGTATACAAAACTATATAGGAATTGATTCAAGCTAATGTGACATACTTGTGAATTTAGTTGTATACTTATGATGTTGTGTTTTTACTCGAGTGAGCACATCGATGATGGTTCATTCACTAAGTTTGCAAAACTCGTCAAAATTGCAACGTTATTTTTCAGGTACCGAGGAGACTTAGCTGCTAAGGCAATCTAGTAGCAATTTAGTACAGTCAATTTTAGAATCAGCTGATGTTTGAGGAGTTTAGATAGATTGTTTTTGTTAGCATCTCATTTCATATTTTGTAAAAAATAGTAAACTTTCAGATGTTTTTGTAATGTACATATATGGATTATGAAATGTAATGACAATGTAAATGTTTTGTGACATGAAATGAGTAACGTTAAACTTAAGATCACTTATGTTCTGTATGATGCCATAATAGTGAATATGATTGCTCTAACATACCATTCTCAAAGGGTATGTTCTTAAATGTCCTCTAAATCTTCGAGTATATGCTCTATGGTAGTGATGTGTTATAATTTTGATATCAGAGCATGGTTTGGCATTCTTAGGGACATATATGAACATTTAGACATGATATATAGTGAGAGATTTGTATAGTGATCACAACTATTGTTTGTTATAAGTCATCCGTTATAAGAGATCGAGTTGTAGAATCAGCTGACTTTAAGTCCATAAAAGCCAATAGAGAGTCTCTAGTTGTAGCATCCCACCTCCGCAAGACCCAAACCCGACATTGACGGTGATATCCGAGTCCGTGCCCGCGAAGGTAGCATGCTAAACCAATCAATCGCTCACATATTGGTAAAAAAAAAATTTTTGAAACACTAACATAGACATAATTCCATTTTCAGTTTGGGCCAAATAAAGTTAAAAGTCGATAGCACATTGTTTCCAATGCAGTACAATCAAAACAGTTTCATTGATCAATTAAGGCCCAATTTCAGTAATAATCCTTTTTCAATTACAAACAAATCGCTTTGGGCCATTGGGGCCCATTTCAATACACAAAACGTTTTTTTTAACATCCCCACTTGGTATCATTTGATATATATAGCAATATTTGCATTAAAGCAATCCCATTACAAAAATTCCCATACATCATCACTTATTACAGATCGAAAAATACAAATACATATTGCACAGAAATTGCGGAAAACACTTTATACAGAAGCCTAATGCAGACACGAACTGATCCCAACCTCTAACGGTCCTTTGTGAGCAGTAAGTCTACTCCCGTTGCATAATGGGGTATTCTTCTGATTCCTAAAAAAAATAGATGCAAATTTTAGGTGAGTTTTGTGAACTCAGTGAGTGACCATCATCGATGGTTCACCCAATCACATAACCTATAACACATACTTTCATTTCCATTAAGTCACATTTCATATTCCCTATCACACTTCACATTCACATACAGTTTCATA
>JANTPM010390947.1:0-14555 GCA_025434745.1 Erythroxylum divaricatum
TGAATGCATGCCAAAATATCAAAGAGACAGAACATAAATCGGACTAAATTTGCTTAATATGCTAACCCCTAATTTGGAGTGTTACAGTATACACTTTATTATAATTGATAATCAAACCAGAATTAATTTTAAATTTTAATAGACAAAAATAAATATTGTATACCTTTATCTATTTAATATTTATATAAAATGTTAAATTTTATATTAAAAGTACATGAACATAAGTATTGGTCAAGAAGCATATTGGTACTCCTTTTTCTTTCCATGTATTTTAGATTGTTTTCTTGTAGTGAAAGGTTTTACATTGTGTCATCTTTTAAAGAGTACTTCAAATTCTTTTAATAATTTGTTTTGATAATTTTGTAGCTTTATGTATAATATAATTGGTGATTTACGTCTTACAACTAATTAATCAATTATAATTTAGTGATATAATTATTTAAAGATATTTTTATTTTATACATATTATATGTATCCGATAAAGTTTACGAAATAAATGTTTATTACAAATAAAATTATAATGAGATTTTTAATATTTATACATATTATATGCTTGGTAGCTAAGGTAGTGACAGAATCCAAAAAAGGGTGGGCAAATCATGGGAACATAACCAATATGGGAAGAAAATATGAACAAATTAAAGTAGCATACAACAGAAGACAGATCTAGAAGTCAATTAGATTAACATAATATAACAATATTATCAAAAAATCACAGATCTAAGAATTAAAATCAAAAACATCGATCTCTTAACCCAAACAAAGAAAGCAAATGTACCTAAAGAGAATGTTTGAGATCGTGAGACTAACATCTAAATATAACAGATCTGGCAATTGTAACTAGTTGAGAGTGGCCAGATCTCAAGAATACAACATGTTTATTAAAAACTAAGAGTGAGAGATAAAGAAGCGTGATCACTATACTCACAGTTGCTTGTAGGTATATTAACGGGTTCTCAGAGACTAAGAAAGACACTCTAAAAAAGTTACCATGGTTTACCTTGAACACCTCTTTTCTGATGATTCTTGAGCAGCTTTGCAAAACCCATATGCAAAGACAGCAAGAGCAGCTAAACTGTCCGCACTCTGGTTGCCTTCCCGAGGTACATGTTGGAGCTTCAAGTCCCAATCTCGTCGTAACAACTCCAGAATACCTGTCAGCAAGAAAGAGAGGTCAGTCAACTGGAACCTAGAAGAAGAGAGGATATTGATTACCTCTAAAGAATCCACTTCGAGAATCACTCACCAGAAACCCCAATTCCATGCCAAAGTAAGTCCCGATGGGACTCCCCATTGTTCCGCCGCAAGCGGTGAGCCCCAGCCAATATGGTGCAGGAAGCCCCCACACCACTGGCCTCGCCAATCCCGGATCAGCCCTCCAGTCGTTGCAAAGTTAGCCCCACTCTTGACGACTCCATCAGTATTGAGTTTGACCCAGCCTTCCATAGGTTTAGCCCAGCTCACCAATTGGTCCACCGCTAACCCCTGAGGCCCATGGACACATCCTGCCACGATACTAGCACAGACTAGCTCGTTGGCATAAGCCAAGACTGCCTGATAACCATCGGTAGGCCAGGTGAAGTCCGCCTCAAATATAGATTTGTTACGCCATTTCTAAAGAAACCAGCAAGCTACCCCGAAAATAGAAGCCAATGGAAGTTGCTGGAATTGATCACTCCTGCACAAATTGCAAGTTACCCACTTGTCGACGTCCTGTCTAAAGAAATGCGGGTCATGGAGCACCGGGGAAAAAGTACACCAGAAGGCTCTGACTTGCTGACAGTCCCGAAAAGCATGCAAAATAGTCTCATTCAGGCCACAGGCGGGGCACTGACTGTCGGTCGTAAGGTGTCTGGCTACTCGCTGGTGGTTAGTCAACAGCTTTTGCTTGATCAAGAGCCAAAGGAAGGTCCGTATACACGGAGGGCCTGCCCATTTCCAAACAGGGGCCCAAGACCCACCGGTTATCTCCGAGTCTGTCCCCTCAATAAGGTCGTAAGCAGATGTAGTAGTGAACGTACCACTCGGGGTAGGGCCCCACTGAAATTAATCGACCTCGATGCTGGAGTGGGGTAAGCGGAGGCCCGCAATTTCTATACAGACGGAGGAGGGGAGGTATTGCTGGAACCGGTGCCAGTGCCAAGATCGTGGCCTAGATAGGTAGTCGGCCACGGTGGCGTAGCGAGCCGTCTCTGGAAGAGGAGCGGTGACCATAGAGGCTAAAGGACCCCTACCCGACACCCAGGAGTCCAACCAGAAGAAAATGTGTCGCCCATTCCTTAAGGTCCACCTGAGACCATGGTGGACATGGTGCCAAATTGCCGAGATACTCCTCCAGGTGGAGGAGGCCCGGGATCGGTGAATAGAAAGGGGGATATGAGTCGGATCGAGGCGATACTTAGCACGTAAGACTTGGACCCATAACGAGGTAGGTTTAGTAATTAAATCCCAGCCAAGTTTGGTCAAGAAGGCATCGTTAGACGTGCATAGACGCTTTAGACCTAGTCCCCCATCCTTTTTAGGTTTGCAAACCTCCTCCCACTTAACAAGGGGGATCTGTCGGTGACCACCAGTACCACCCCAGATGAACGTGCGTATAAGCCGCTCCAACTCATCACAGAGGAGGCGAGGGAGTCGCACCATCTGTATAGTAAAAGTAGGGAGAGCGGAAAGGACCGACTGGGCAAGGGTGACTTGCCCAGCTAACGACAAAGACTAGGCCTTCCATCCAGAAAGTTTCTTGTAGGCGTTGTCCACAATATGTTGATAGGTGTGCCGTGTGGTACGTTCATGGATAAGGGGAATGCCAAGATATTTCCCCAGATTGGTCGTACGAGGGACATTTAAAGAGTGACTTAGACGGCGAGCATCCCCTGGAGGAACATTTTTGGAAAAGAAAATCTTGTTTTTGTTAGTGTTGACCTTTTGACCCGAAGCCGTACAAAAGATCTCCAGGGTACGAGTGATAAGCTGAATCTGGGAATCAGTGGCTTCGGCAAAAAGGACCAGACCATCAGCGAAAAACAAATGAGATATGGGAGGGTAGGAGGGACCCATCCTGATCGATTTCCAAGCGCCAAGACTCACCTCATGCCAAATGAGATGACCCAATCGTTCCGTACATAGGACAAAGATGTACGGGGAGAGGGGGTCACCTTGGCGAAGTCCACGAGAGGGACGAAAAGGAAAAGACTTAGAGCCTTGCCAGTCGACTTGCAATGTGACCGTCGTTACACATTTCATAATAAGACGTATGAGGAGAGACGAGAGACCAATATCCAACAGCGTGCTGTGGATAAACTCCCATCGGAGCCTATCATACGCTTTCTCCAAGTCAACCTTAAGAGCTAAAAAGCCAGTCTTCCCCTGTTTCATACGCATCGAGTGGATGATCTCTTGGCCAATGATGATGTTATCTGTAATATGGCGCCCAGGAATGAAACTGCACTGGGTGGCGGCCACCAGATATGCCAGATGAGGTTTAAGACGGTTCACAAGGACTTTAAAAAGAATCTTGTAGAGAACAGTGCAAAGACTAATAGGCCTGAAATGAGCCATCCGCGACGGGGAAGGAGTTTTGGGGATTAAGACCAAAATCGTATGGTTGATGTCCTCGTCCCATCGCTCCGAGCTGAACACCTCCTGAAAATAAGCCACAACCCGGGGCCCGATAGTCGCCCACAATTTTTGGAAAAAGAGGGCATTGAACCCATCAATTCCTGGGGCTTTATTCGGATTCATAGAGAATACCGCAATCCGGACTTCGAGCTCGTGGAGTGGCAGACTAAGGTCACGCACATGCGTTTCCGAGAGCAGCGGGAAATGACCAGAAACGGGGTAAGGGGGAAGTACTAGTATCCAAAGAATAGAGTTGAGAATAGAAGGATCGAGCTAGCTGACCCAACTGGGTGGGGTCAGAAATGAGTGTCCCGTCCTAATCGAAGAGACACTCAACTTTCAGCTTTCGGCGTTTCGCTAAGGTCACCATGTGATAAAACTTAGTGTTCCGATCACCTTTAGAAATCCAGTCACTCCTAGCACGCTAATGACAAAAGATTTCCTCCTCGCATAGGACTTGAGTCAGGTCCGCACTCAGTTTATCTTCCAAACCGAGCATGGCTTCCAAATTGTCAGGGGTGATGGATCGGTGGAGTCCCTCAAGCCTAGCGAGAAGACGACGTTTACGATGGAAAATATTACCAAAATCAGTTTGGTTCCAATGCGAGAGACGAGTGGAGAGCGTAGCGAGGGCCTGACTCAGCGTGCCCTCAGTCATAGACCAGGAGCGCTCAACCACAGCCGCAAACTCAGGATGGGTGAGCCAGGCATTTTGGAAACGAAAGTCTGATGGACCAGCAGGACGGAGCTACGACCCGCGCAAATGAATAAGTTGCGGGCGATGGTCAGACCCTATGAAGGAGAGGTGACGAACGCACGTGTGAGGAAAAGTCTGGAGCCGGGCCGAGGAGCCAAAACTCCTGTAGAGCTGAGCTTGGATTCAGCCCTGACGCCAAGTGAATTTAGAGCCCACATAGCCCAAATCGTGAAGCCCACAATCCCGGACCCAGTCATGAAAAAGAGGATTGACCACCCGAGCGGTCGTGGACCCGCCAAGCTTGTCCGAGTGATCCATTTTGGCATTAAAATCTCCACCTATCAGCCAAGGCCACTGCGTACAGCGACCAAACCAACAAAGTAACGACCAAAGGAGGGATAGTGTAGCAGCCTGAGGGCTCGCATAAATAGCGGTAAAGTCAAAGGTAGCGGAGTCAAAAGTAACAGTGGTGTGGACAAATTGACGATGGGCAACCACCACCGAAAGATCAATGCCGGTCGTCCATAAGAGCCAAATTCTGCCTGAGAAACCCACCGCTTCAACTCTAAAGGAGTAATCATACCCGAGCGACTGGATAACCGCATTGGCTCGTGGGCTACTAATGCGAGTCTCGAAAAAAACTAGGATCCTAGGCTTATAAACTCGCAAATAATTTCTGAGGATAGCAAGGAAGTTGGGACCCCCAGCCCTTTGGCAATTCCAAAGAAGAATTAACATAAACAAAAAGGAAAAACTATAGTGGAGCTGAGGTCGAAACCGTATCTCCAGCAGAGTCCTCGGGGAGAGCATCGGTCGGATCCTTCCGAGCAATGTCTACATCAGAGCAACCCACAGCTTGGGCCTCCTGGACGCTAGGCTCCAGAGTTGAAGCGGTGGGCAACACAGCCGATGGAAGAAGTGCATTAGCCTCCCGAGGACTAGGCGCCTCTGGAGATTCAATGCCCTCCATCGGATTGTGACCGGCAAGATCAAAACTGGGAGGCGCCCCAATGGTGTTACCATCACAGATCATGTCAGTGTGGGAGGGAAGCTCAACGGCTATGTGGTTATCCGGAGGGGACGGTTGAAGCTGGATTGGTGGGCTAGGAGTCACGAGTGGGAGCCCAGCTGCCTGTTGAGTCCCGGATCGGGAACTTTCCCCACGAGTCATCTGGGCCGGGCCAATGTGGGGGATGCGAGGAAGTGGAGCCTTTCTAGGAGTGGGCCCAGCAGCTTGGAAGACTAGGCCCATAGGCACTTGAGGGCCCTTGCCTTTGGGTACACGTGGTTTGGGCCCATGGGATTTGGAAGGCTGGCCCTTGGTCGCATGGGCTCCTGGTGCTGCGACGAATGTGGGTTTCGGATGCTGTCCAACGTTAAAAGCAAAGGTTTGGCTTAAGGAAGCAGCGACGTCGTCTTCCTGAACGTTTCCTTCCTGACTGACCAATACTGCAAATCTCGAGCCCCCCATGCGCGTCACGTCTCTGACATTACCAGACGAAGGTGTCCATTGCTGGAGTTGTTGGGAGGCTCGCCTAGGAACCTGGTTCCATTCATCGTACCCGGCGCTGGGACCTCCGGCAACAGGCGCGCCAGCTGACTTTGCTCGGGTCGACGATGCCAAAGGTTCACTGGCCCTCTGTTCAACAGGTGAAGAAGATGACCCTGGGTTTGGGGTAACAGAGGTGGGCTGGAGACGATGGGGGCACACTGCCTCAGAATGGTCGATGCGCCCACATCCAAAGCATATTTGAGGCAGACCCTTGTACGTAATCCTCATGACTTCACCATCCAGCTCCACGTTGTGGCGCAGAGAAGCGGTCAAGTCGACGTCTACAGCCAGCTGAGCAAACTTTCCACGGTTCTGTTGTAGGGTGGCTTCATCAATTCGGACGGTCGTCACTACTAGGTCCCCGAGCGCGGTGATGATCTGGGAGTGGTAGCGGGCAAAGGGAAGGTCCGGTATACGGACCCAAACCACGACCCTGTTAACCGAACCCTAGGAAGGCTTGAAGGACGGAAGCCACCGCTGCACCGAGAGAACATGGCCAAAGATGACCCAAGGCCCTTGCGTGAGAGCTTTGAGGTAGTCATCGTCCTCCTAGAACCTGACGAGGAAGAAATCGTAGTCAAAATCTACAACTTTCATCGAACCCCGGGGATGCCACAAGGATGCCAAGTGGGAACAGAGGAGTCGGTAGCCAATGCGGCGACCAAGGAGCTTAATGACAACGTCATTTTTCCATTGTAAGTCCAGTTTGTAGCGCAGAGAGTTGGAAAGGGTGATACCGCCTGGGAGGTCACCATTAGATTGGATGTCACCTTCTTCAATTTCGATAACTTCATCAGCTGGCCAGTGGCTGAGATCTGTGGCGTTGGCATGCCCCTGCAACGCCGCGCTGTAGGTCTGTGTAGAAAGAGTGGTATGCTCCTCCTCACGCTTACAGGTACGGACCTGTTTGGGATGGTGGCCCTCCGAGCCCTGAACCTCCATGTGGGTTCAATAATAGTAACCGGAACTGGTGCCGGAGGAGAAAGGGAGAAATGCCGGGTGATCACGTGAAAACACCGTAGAATCACTGTTTATGCAGAGAGAGAGTCACTGTTTTCTATTTTTACAATTAATTGGCATTTATATTTATATAAACATCATTATGTAATAGTATGTATATAATGTAATTATTACCATTTGTACCCAAACGTGTTCTAAAAAGGCGGCCTTCAGGCTTGAAAGCCCGAAACAGTTTAAATACATATTTAATGAGCCCAGCTCGCCGAAGACCGGACCCCACTCGGGTGACTTCCACCTAAACAGGTCACCGTTAACATGATCATCGATGAACATATACTAACCAAAGAGATCAAATTAAACACACAGCAAAATTTCCAATGAAACAAATCTCAATCCTCTTGAGAAGAGGAAAGATCCCACTTTGAAATTGAATTCGTTTTCAACCACACCAGCACCACCACTTCAACTCCATATATTCACACACTGACACTTCAATTCTGTAGAATTTGATTTAGATTTGAATTTTTTTTTGGGGTGGAGTGGTGGAATTTGTATCTGTGCAACAATGTCTCTCAACATGAAAACTCTAACCCAAGCACTAGCCAAGACCGCGGCGGTGATCGAGAAGAAGGTACAGACCACCGTACAGGAAGTCACCGGTCCAAAGCCCTTGCAGGACTACGAGCTCCTCGACCAGATCGGCTCCGCTGGCCCCGGCCTCGCCTGGAAACTCTACTCCGCCAAGGCCGCTCGTGAATCCGCGCGCGCCCATCAGTACCCCACCGTCTGCGTCTGGGTTCTCGACAAGAGGGTCCTGTCCGAGGCACGCGTGCGCTCTGGCCTTTCCAAGGCGGCGGAGGATGCGTTTCTGGATTTGATTCGGGCTGATGCTCACCGGTTGGTGAGGCTGAGGCATCCCGGAGTGGTTCATGTGGTGCAAGCGTTGGATGAGAATAAGAATGCTTTGGCGATGGTTACGGAGCCCTTGTTCGCGTCGGTGGCCAATGCGCTTGGGAATGTCGAGAATTTGACAGACGTGCCTAAGGAGCTAAAGGGAATGGTACGCGTTTATTTCTATTTTTTTTCACTCTCTGTTTGTTGTATAGGCTTGGTGATCTGTATGATGCTTTAGAATTTACTATTTTGAATTTTGATGCCGATGCCCATATGTAATGTAACGATGCTTTTAAGAGGTTTTCCAAGAACTATGAAAGTCGTTGAAAAGATTTTCGCTTTGCAGGAGATGGGATTGTTGGAGGTGAAGCATGGTTTGCTCCAAATTGCCGAATCCTTGGACTTTCTACATAACAATGCGCATCTTATTCACCGCTCTTTATCTCCTGAGGTACTTTTGTCCGTTGTTCTTCTTGATCTTATGTCTCACTTCTTTGTGTATTTTCGTTTGGTCTTCTATTCTGCTTATGGTCAGATTTTTCGATCCACCTTTTTGACCTGAAATTGAAGTTTTCATTGTTTCATCCAGACACTAGAAAACATGACTAAAAACAAACCCTGAATTCTAGAGTTATATAGAAGAGAGAATCAGGATCAAATTACAGAAACTCACTGGGATCGTTGGTGAGAAAAGTTGCACTCCATTTTTTATCAAGCGGAATGAAAGGGCATTTCAGTCCAGAGTTTAGCTTGAAGTGATGAAATCCAATACACGTTATAACCTTTAGGGTATGCAATAAACATCATATTTGTTGAGAACAAGGGATTTAGTGTGCGCTTCGAGTTAAATTGAGTTCAGATTGATTAATTCTTACGTAATATTGCTTGCCCTCTATAATACTTTTTTTTTCCATCTTATAATACTTTCAACACTTGATTAGCCTCCCCAAATAAGAAAACAGTAATTCTAAATTATACCTCATATATTTTTTTCATCAGTGCCATAAAGTATACCCTACTTGCAAGTTGCAACTGCTAGTACTATGGTGGTTTCTTTTTGAATTGTGACGATAATCAAAGTTATTGCCATATGGAGACATTGGTACAAAAGTAGTAATGAGTGGTTGTTGAAAAGGAAATACTCAGAAATGGAAGATAATAAAATAACGAGTAGCATGGTGTTAGCATCTTGTTTGCAGAAGTGGAAGATGTAAAATGTAAGATAAGATTGTAATATGTTTTAGGAATTGATTGGGAAGAGATACTGTACATCAACTAAAATAAAATTCTGGATAAGAAGCAGTTATTCTACGGTGTATCACTGTTTGATCATCTCCACCTGGAATTTGTCCAACATCTGAAAATGTTAGGTACGATTGTAATGTAATTGATTGGAAAGAGATACTATATATCAACTAAAGTAAAATTCTGAATAAGAAGAAGATATTTTTACAGTATATCAATCACCGTTAGATCATTTTCTCCTGAGATGTGTCCAGCTTAATGACAATTGAAGCTACATAAAATGTCAGACCAGTTATGCTATTTGTGCTTCTGGAAAGGGGAAGGGGTTGGATTAATTCTGATGAGAAAAGAACTGAAAAGTCACGCTAATTACATATTTATTCTTTTCATACCCAGGGAAGCTGTATTTTGGGTGGCTGTACTGGGGTGATTCGTATAATTGAGGGATCTCTCACTAGAACTTTCTTTTGGCTGTATAATGGTTGCTTTCTTAAGAGATGCATGGACTGTTCTTGTTTTAGTAATTTTCTTTTGAATGCAAATTTTTTTTATATAGAATTCTTTTGAATGCAAACTTGATATCCTAACATTTGATGAAAACCTGTAATTGAATCTTTCACTTGAGGGGAGTTGATCAGTCTAATAAGATATTTGTCGTTGCAGAATGTCCTAATTACTTCGAGTGGTGCATGGAAGCTTGGTGGATTTGGTTTTGCAATTCCAACAGATCAGGCTTCTGGTGATTTGACTAGTTCACAGACCTTCCATTATGCTGTAAGTTAAAGTTGTTATTTGTTGTGAACATAATTATTTTGATATTACACCCTCCTGAATGCATTAGGTTGAAACATAAAGTTTTTGTTTTTTTATAAGAAAAACACAAAACATCTTTGAATCAGTCCTTATCTATTTTGTTTCTTCTTATGTTGCCTCTTCAGTTGAATATTTCATTTTTGTATAAATTTTATTTAAGCTTTTAATTTGTTTTCTTGTGGATGCCAAGGAATATGATGTTGAAGACTCTATACTGCCCCTTCAGCCATCTCTGAATTACACAGCACCTGAACTTGTTCGTAGCAAATCACCTTCAGTTAGTTGCTCTTCTGATATTTTCAGCTTTGGGTGCCTCGCCTATCACTTGATCGCTCACAAACCCTTGTTGGATTGCCATAACAATGTTAAAATGGTATTGAAGAATCCATATCTTCTGTTGTCTTCAAATTTTGATATCGCTTGGTCATAAGTTTTCTAATGTGTTTTTCATTCTGTTGAAAATAGTTTCTAATTATGTGTTTGTCTCATTGGAGGGGATTTTCTTTGTTTTTTTATTTGATTAGTTAAATTCGTGAGCCATTAGAAACATCTTTGGGTTTTAAAGTTCCCTTCTTTCGGTCTTTCTCTTGCTTTGTTGACTAAATAATGTAGAAAAAGATTTACTGCTTTGTAATTCATGCTGGACCATCAGTTGAAACACAAAATGTTGCAATCCATTAAGATTCGTTGATTTATGATCTGGTTGGTGAAAACAGATAATCATCTGGATAAATGAAATTTACCTTCCTGTTAATGTTATCTGGGACTGCATTCTGATTAGGATTAGAGATATTTCATATTTATATTGCTGATAGCCCTTGATAGTCTGATGCTTTCTAAGTACTTCCAGTGCTAAAATTGTTGGTTTCTCTTATTCATTAAAACATACCTTATTTTGATACTATCCTTTGTTATTGATGTATATTTTGTTCACATTTGCAGTACATGAATACATTAACGTACTTATCCAGTGAAACTTTCTCCACAATTCCATCAGAGTTAATTCCTGACTTGCATAGGATGCTTTCTATGAATGAGTCTTACAGGCCAACTGCAATGGATTTTACTGGTAAAATATTGATTTGCATTATGCTTATGTTATCTATCCCCATACCTATCTTGGCATCAGCTGATAAATGGTGGAAATTGCACATTTTGAAGATATTTACATAGATATGAAGGTGATCACATTGCGAAGTATTAAGTTGTTTAATAGTAAATTTATGACTAATCCACATAGAATAGTCAAAAGCAGTTTACAATTCTCAGACCAAATATTCTTCAATTTCCAAATTTTTAACCATTTCAAGGATAATGGGAACTTCTCTTAGATGCCTGTGTTTCCTTTACTCCCTTAGTTAAAAAAATGACAACATTGATAATATTCATCTGGCACTATTGGGTCCAGATCATCCGTTCAGGGTTTTGTAGGGTAGATTGTGGTCAATTATTGTGTTAGAATGCAGTTATTTCATTCAAGTCACTGCATCAGGTTCAGTATTGTGTTGGGTTCCCACAGAAGCTTCTCTGTATCACAGTGATTTTAAAGTTGCTTTGTGTGTCAATAAGAAATTGTAAGCACTTAGCTTGCTAACTATCTGTAGGATTTATTTATTTAGGTAACATCCCTTTAATTTGTTCATGTTTTAAAGATTCATGATTCTTTCTGGCAGGCTCTCCATTTTTCCGGAATGACACTAGGTTGCGTGCTCTACGATTCCTGGACCACATGCTTGTATGCATTTGCATTTTATTTTAACTATTATGCTTCCGAGGATATATTCACCTGGGGCATTGTTTTAAGAAAACCAAAGATAAAAAATGTAAAAAAGAAAATGAAGTTTTAATGGATTTTGCTTACATCATATTTCATTTTCTTTCAGGAAAGAGATAACATACAGAAGTCGGAGTTCTTAAAAGCATTATCAGATATGTGGAAAGACTTTGACTCCCGTGTATTGCGGTATAAGGTCATAAGATTTCCCTTGCTCACTGATAATCTTCTGTTGCTATGTACTTAATCTTTTCTTTTTCTTTTTTGTCCTCAACAATCAGGTGAAAAATGGTAAATGTGTTTTCCATAACTTTTGTAATTACAATGTGTAATTTTTAGGAAAGATGAACTTTTATCCAAATTGAGAAATGCCAGGATATTTCAAGAAAAACAAGTTTACGGTTCTCTAGCTGAGTCTACAGAAAGTTTGTTTCTTGAATTCCTGTGAGAAGGGAGAGTTTGTATGAATTAGTACACTACTTTATGAGCATAAGGTTTCCTAATGATATATTAGAAGTTAAAGAGTATATGAATGTGGAAAATTTCAGTGAGCAACCTCTTCTTGCAGGTTCTTCCACCTCTTTGTGCAGAACTTAGGAACCTGGTTATGCAACCAGTAATTCTCCCCATGGTTCTCACTATAGCAGAGTCTCAGGTTTGGACCTCTCATCATTGTAATTTAACAGTAATTGTACAAATCTGGAAACGTTGTGTCGTGGCATCTCAGGATCCAACACCACGTAGAATTGAAATTTCTTTTCAGTTTTGAGTATGTCTTGCAAGCTGTGACATTATCCTTTTTCAAATTGGTGGTAAATTGTAATTTGTTATGTTGCTTTAAAACATATATTATTTTGAATGGATGACTTGCATACTTTCTTGTCTTGTTGAGCACTCTGACATCTTCAATATATTCTTACTAGAATTGTTAATAAATGTGATATATAATCATGCGTTAATTGGGTGTGTGTGCAGTGAATATTCAACTTGAGTTTGTGAATATGACCATAGTGCGGATACTTAAAGTTATAAGTTTTGTGGATTTCTTTCTCAAGTGTAGATGAAGAATCCTTTGTACTGAATTCCTTCTTGGTTCATTTCAATGATATTTAAAAGCAACTCTTTCTTGAGTTTATGGATATTGAAGAAGATCATTTACATTTCTTTTAAATGAAGTGATTGCTGAAGCTGGAAACACTTAAAATATTTCTTCTGTGTACTAGGATATTGATCTCTTGATTTCTTCCTTCCCTTCTCCATTTCCTACTATTATATTTCTGTATAACTTTTGATGGTTAATTTTCAGCAAAAATTGGTGCCAGTGGCCTAAGCCTTTCATATTTAAGAATTTGTTGTGACAGGATGGAAGACTATGTTCTACAATACCAAAATGAAACAGAAAGTTATAGTTTTTAGTTTTGGTGCAGCAACAATTGAATAATGGTTTATTAAGTCTGCTGCGATTTGGTAGTTAGAGCATATTGGAAGTCTAAAGTTCCCCAATGCCAAAATAAAGCATACAGTTTTATTTGTTATAAATTTTGGTGCATCAACAAAATTGGATAATGGTTTATTACGCCTGCTGCTCTAATATGTAAGAGTGGCGAGGAGCATTTTAGAAGTCTAACGCCCACTTATACATGAGGTTGGAACAACTCACATTGTAGATTTTTAGTAGAATGCTTGGATCTCTCAACAGATGAAGTCTAGGTGGAGACTGAATATTGTAGCAGGACTTCTATTTTTATATAGACAGATGGGTATCTGATGTTCAATTGAGGATTAAAAGGAATCAGTGAGAACTTGGAGTTCTATATTGTGGATGGATTTGCAGTGGAAATCCTCATTAAGAAGTATCATGGTTCACAATTGACACAGTGATATGCATTTTATTCACTTTTTGTTTTATTTCTACCTAAGACTCTTACTCTTGAGGCCAAATAGTTTCTAATATCCAAATGTATGTTGCAGGATAAAAGTGACTTTGATATATCTACTTTTCCAGCTCTTATCCCGGTCCTAAGTACTGCTGCTGGTGAAACCTTATTGCTGCTTGTGAAGCATGCTGAACTTATAATCAATAAGGTAAAGTAAAAGTTATATGCTACTCTAGTTACACTCAGATTCCATAAAAGCAATCTAATGGATGTTAGCTGTTATTACATTTTGACGTCTAGCTTTCCTCAGCATATGCACCATCCATATTTAGAAGGCCTTAGAAATTGGAATAGTGTATAGGTTTCTGTGCTTTGTAAATGGATTCAAAATTCATTGTCAGCTTATATTAGTGCTGTTTATTTTGATCACATTCTTCTTAAGTTATCCATGTGGGCACCTTTTGTTTCTTTTTTTTTTGAAAAGAAGTTACAGCTGGTTGGTCAAAACTTCTGATAGATGTCAATTAGCAATTATCTAAATGTGGGCTCATCTATAATTTCGTTCATGAGAATCATGCTGTTGAAATCATTTTGATTGAGGCAGGTTTGTGCATTTAGTTGTCTACCCTATACGTATAATTCCCTCTCCTTGGTATCCTATTTTAGCATGAACCTTTGTGCCACTTGAACTGCATGGCTTTCCTTTCTTTTTTTTAATCTCAATTCTTCGTTCTCCCATCAACTTTTCTTTCTTCCATAGGCAGTTGAAACACTTTTGCTGGAAACACTGAGAAATTAAGCTATGCTATTATTGCAGACCACTCAGGAGAATCTGGTTTTGCATATACTGCCTCTCATTGTTCGAGCCTACGATGATACTGATCCACGCATTCAAGAAGAGTCTTTGAGGAAATCTGTGTCTCTTGCTAAGCAGCTTGATATTCAGGTGAACTCCAACTTTAATGGATATTTGCATCATGTGTATTTGTGTGCGTTCATTCCCTTCCTCTTGCGAACACTTATGGTTGTATGCAGTTAGACCTTTATGTCAAACAATAATTTATATATATATCAAGTGTTCTCATACATTTTCCTAAACAGAAAATATATTTAGTCCACCCTTGC
>JANTPM010391841.1:0-14546 GCA_025434745.1 Erythroxylum divaricatum
TTTGTGATAATAATAAACACATTAGTGACAATACTTTTTGTAAGAACCAATTTTTATTTTTGTGACGAAATGATGTTGACACTTTTTTATTAAAATATTAGTGACCAAGAAGTAAAGGGTACTTATTAAAATTTTATTAATGACAAATATTTTGTCACTATTTATAATTATTTTAGTGGCAATAATGTTATAACAATAAAATGAAGTACTGTTACGATTTCATTTCTCACTACTTTATACTATTTGTGTCAATAAACTTGTTATAAACATATAAAGTTATTGTGACCATATAATATTGTCACACATTCCATAGGTTTTAGTGTCGACACTTTTGTCACAATATGATGAAGTGTTATTACAATTTTATTCGTCACTACTTTATATTATTTGTGTCAATAAACTTGTCATAAATAAATGCAGCTTTTGTGACCATGTAGTGTTATCACACATTTGATAGGTTTTAGTGTCGGCAATTTTGTCACAATAAAATAAAGTACTGTTACAACTTAATTCGTCATTATTTTATATTATTTGTGACGATAAACTTATCATAAATATGTAAAATTATTGTGACAATATAGTTTTGTCACACATTTCGCAAGTTTTAGTGTCAATACTTGTGTCACAAAAGTGTTGCATAATTGTGACCATTTTTTAAATTAGTCACTATTTCATTAGTGACGGAGATATTTGTGATAGGAGGTGACGACTTTAAATATTGGATATTATTAATAATAGTGACAAATATTACTGCTTTTATTGACAACTTTTAATTTCACTAAAAATGCAATTTCTTGTAATGACCTCACATATCAGCAAGATTCATATGAAGTGTTAATGTTGTTGTTATTGTATGCCTGTAAGAATTGTTGAACTTCTAATTAAAATTTTGTGCTACTTACTTGTATATATCATTATATTATATTGCTTAAAAATTTTCAATATTTTTATGTCTAATTATTTTCTTGTTATTAAATATTAATGATTAAAAATAGTAGCCAACTTAAGCTTATTTTTTAATCTTATTAGTATTAAAATTTTAGGTATATTTATCATTTTATATCCAAAAAGATAATTTATAAAGTTTTAATGCATTAACTGGCACTTTATACAAATGTTTTTTTATATATACTCAATAGACCTTAAAATTGTCATCACATATATCTTGGATGGTCATCACATAAATACTTACAAAAACTTTCTCCTTTTATCTTTGATACAAGGAATGCCAAATTTTCGGAATATATGTAAGCTCTTTGAAGTGCATTTGGGCAATGACATTTAATTTAATTAATTTATATTTAAATTTTATAATAGTATATTTATGTTTTAAAACTTAAAATAAACACTTCATACATATTTAATTTATTTGAGAATAAAAATTATACTCAGGAGTCCTTAAAATGTTAAGATAAATACACAAAATGAAACAGAGGATGATAGTCATTAAAATGTTTAAAATTGAAAAATGATAATAATTATTTGCGAACTATTAAAGATTTCAAAGTTTATTTTAGCATAAAATTTTAGAGTTATTAAAATATATATATTTAAATATAATAATATTGTTTACAATACAGTTTATGTAAAAAAAAATGGATTCTAAAACTAGTGTACCAATTTTTAACTTAACTATTTATTTTATTATAATTAAAAATTAAGTAATTCATCAAACTTTTAAACAGTATTGTTTAACTGATTATATAGTCTTTATTAATCAAAATTATATAACTAAATAAGTGTAGAAATAATAAAATATTAAGTAATTAATTATTGAAAAAAATTATATAATTAATATTTTCAAATTTAAAATAAAATTATGTTGAAAATTAATGGAAAGCACCGAGTATAAAACTAGTTTTAATCTGATAGAGGATTAAACTTTTATACTTTCTGATCAACGATAAACCACAAGAATCTCTTCATTCATCAACAGTTTTTCATTTCAAAGATGAGAGCTAATCTTCAATGTGATTTCCTTGAATGACATTTTGCTTATAATGTACAAGTACTCCATATTTAATGTTGGTTTAATTTAAACCTCTCTTGTTAAATTCCTAGATAAAATATATATATGTTTTTCTACCATTTCATCCAACATTCGAAAATTCATTTCAGTAATATAATAATAAGAGGATATTGATTATATGCAATTCGTGATTCATGATTAATAAATAAAATAATATATTTAATGATTCGCAATAATAATGTGAATACCATTGGGTATTGTTTAGTACTAACTAAAAACTGGTAGTGAACAAGAAAATTTCATACGATCGTTACCGAATCTTTCAATTGATATCAACAGGTGATCAAAATACTAGTCATAATTATAATTTTAAAAAAATTTAGGACTAAATCAAAACGCTTAAAAATTTTTTATATAAAATAATAATTATCGGTACATAAAAAGGAATATTATAAATTTATTTAATAAATAATAAAATACAAATAAGAATGTAATAAATAATTTTTATATAATTAGACCTATATAAAGTGATTATATATGACATACCTAAATATTAGTTTAATAAAATTTAATATTTTTAATAAATATTTTTAAAAATTTTATATTTCATATTGATAAAATATATACTTTTTAGTGCATATATGTGAAAATTATGATAATAGCTTTTAAAAAATATACATACGTATATATAACATTAAAATTAAATTTATTTGTTATAAATACAACTTTATATATATTTATATGAAAGTTCTCATTTCATTTTAAAAATTATGTGAAAATAATATTAACAAAAATAACAAATTTATTATATTAAAAAATTGTTTGTAATTAAAAAAACCTACAATGATAATATTTCAGCATAATTTTAAAAAATTGTTTATAATTTTAGTTCTAAAAGCGGCAACCAAACATATTTTTGTACTTAGGATGAGAACAATTATCTTTGTTCTGTCCACCGCAACCAAACATCTCTGTCTTTAATTCTTATTCTGTCATATCCTGTTCTGTTCCGTCTCGTCTTGTCTTTACATGCTGAAGACGGTAACCAAATAGACTGTAAAATGATTGCAGGCTTTTAAGATGACGTGGAGAAAAGGACAACGATGACAAGAAAGGGAGTACGGTTCCCACCTGTCCGCCCCATTTTGATTAGAGACCGAAACCTCGCCCAGGTGGCATTACGCCCAGCACCAGCAGACTGGAGCCATTTTATTATGACACGTCACATGGTGCGTTCATGATAAAAAGACAGTGCATTTTATAAGAAATTAAGCCTTCGCTCATTAACGCATACAATTCTATTCACGATTTTGGTCTTAGTACTTTGTCTATATTACTATTTATTAAAATTATAATTTATTCTGTCAGTACTCAGTACTACTATTTATTAAAGCTAGCTATAATTTTATAGAGATTTAAGGAGAAAATGGATAATTTACACGCATTCGACTTTTTTTCAGCAATTTGTAGGACGTAGTAAGTCATTGGCTACATGACATATGGCATAAACGTGCATGTCCCTGTACAGCTATATAAGTTTTGTGTTATATGGTCGAAGCTTGGATTGACAGAAACTTTAAATGATGCCAGGCCAGCTGTGGATCGCGCGCCTTCTCAATTAAGTTGCAAATAAGTTCATGTTCCCAGCTGATACCCTCCACAATTTACAGGAAATCTACAAGCTAGAGAGGCAAGTAATTAAGGAGGACCTCATCGTGTAGAACCAGAGGAAAGGTCTGCCAGGTCTGAGAGACTGAGTAAGTAACAGCTAATTAGATATTGGAATTTATGCCATAAATAGGAAGAGGCCTTGTGCGTCTGAGAGTTGCCTGCCAATGAAACGACAGAAGCGAGCCATTGGACATCATGTGTGAATGGAATCCAACATGATAGAGAGCTAACTGTAGAGTGGGAACGGACTGCAAAATAAAGTTTGGTTCTTGTTGGGTTTGAATTGGAAGCATTTTTAGAGTGAGACCGCACGGTTTTTGTGGGAAATAAAAAAGAGTATCTTTTGTTCAAAGGGGATTGGTTGAATACTGGAGGTTTCGGAAGTCATCCTGCCAAGTCTTTATCTGCTCCGACCAGATATGCATGTCAAAAGTACAAAACGAAAAAGAACAATAAAAAGGCATGTATGTATATCTTTTTCTTTTTCCCTTTCTATTTTAACTTTGTTTGATTTATTTTATTATATTCCATCTTCAATTTCGATCCTATTTCTACCCTGCACAGTTATAAGTGAAGCTCTTACACACTGCAAGTCGATTGCCGCTTTCTTATTTATTTAATTTCTTTCGCTATTTGTGTCAGCTCTTATTTCTCCAATTTATATTGCATGGCAACACGTCTCTGGTCAGCTAAGCTTTTATTCGAGTTAGATAAAATGTAAATTCGTATCATTTTGACTCCGGGATTAGAACACTTGAGTAAATTTAAAAGTTTAATCTAGGTGATAACTAAAGGTGTGGCTATCTTTTGTGGCAATGATTTTGGATTTAAGTGTAGGTAGGTAAATTGAAGTAGAAAAGATATCATGACACAGGCAAGTGTTCTTACTAGTTAGCAATGATTTTGGATTTAAGTGTAGGTAGGCAAATTGAAGTAGAAAATTAAAGATATCATGACACAGGCAAGTCTTCTTATACTAGTTACCTGATACTTTTGTTTTTTATCTTTATGTTAGCAACTTGTTTTGGTGACATGGAAACTGCAATTGAAATAAGAAAGTGGTGATTAAAGTGTTAAAAAAACGATCTTGGTCATATACTTATGGGCATTCTTTGTATTTGAACATGGGACTTGCTCTTCGATTATTGATTATTGAGATCAGATGGTTGCAAAGACTATGCAACCTCTCACACCTATGTAATTATTGAAATCTTTAAATATATAATACTTTATCATATAAAATTTTTAAGTCTAATATTTTAAAATTTAAAATTCAATAGAGTGTACTATTCTCTTTTAACCTTTGTTTTTAGTTCATATGGTTTTCACATAGAGTAAAACTCAATTAGAGAGAGAGAGAGAGACATACTAGTTGTTTTTTTATTTCACATTCCATTCACACAAAAATTAAAAATAATTACTTTATTTAACAATTTTCTCACTCAAAATGATCAATATAATTTAAATAGTTAAAAAATTAAACCACAAAATATATGATTCACTTAATGAAAATATTTATCAATCTCTTATTTGACCCATGTGACATAATCATAGTTTAACAATAGAACATAACATTCATATAATAAAAGTTAAATCTTCTTTTTATTAGTTGCATTATTAAACATAATTAAGTTAAAACTAGATCAGAGGATCATCACAATTATACAAATGTGATATATTTCTTTCACTATATCACAAATTGGTTCAAAATCTAATACGATTTATAATGAAATATATACTAATGGTTTAACAATAATATCTTTGTAGACAAACCCTATTAAAATTTATATAATCATTCAAAATATATATTAAAAATAAATATTAAGATACTTAAATATCATAAATAATACTATAATGCTTAAAGTGTCAAATACATAAACAATAGTATTTTGTTCAATCTTAATATCTGAAAATGTTCATTCTTTTTATTTGTTAATTAAATGTCTCTGAAAATGGATTTGCATTCATAAGATACACTCTCTATTTTTGAGCTTCTTCTTTAACAACAAAGTATTTTTCTTTTTCATATGTTTAGTACCCTTTGAATACTTTTTTTAATAAAGGAATATTGCAACTTTATTGCGATAAATTTGTAAAGGCTTGACAATATTGTTGATAATTTCAAGCATCAACATAAAGTTTCATAGCCATAAGCTATGAATAGTAATGTTAAAGCATGCCACAAAGTTTCTCGTGTTAATACATCCGATATAGTTTGAATTTGAGTATCAAATCTCCTTCGGAGGATTACTTCTCTTATAAATGAGCATATAATGTTTTTTTTCTTACAAGCATCTTGATACTTTCTGTATATCTTTACAATGTTTTAATCTAGAATTACTCTGATATCTACATAACATTTCAACAACAAAACTAATGTCTAGTCCTGTGCAAGTTTGAGTATATATTAAACTCCCAATAATATATTCATAAGGAATCTTTTTCATTATTATACGTTCTAATTCATTCCTTAAACATTGTCTAAAGCTAAATTTATCTCCCTTCCAAATTGAAAAGAGCATTTTTTTTCATTTTGAATCTTTCTAAAGTCTTACTGGTATATTCTTTATAAGATAATCCTTATATTCCTTGTGGTCTTTCATTGAATATTTTAATTTTTATCACATAAGAAACCTTATCCATGTCTTTAATTTCAAAATTTTTAAAGATTAACTTCTTGATCTCATATGATAAATTAAGATTATTAATATCAAGTAAGATATCATCAACATATAAGACTAGAATATAAATTTGATCTTACTAATCTTGAGATATATAGATTAACAAACAATGTTTTCATTAAACTTAAGATACCATTATTAAGAGGCCTATTTAAATCCATATATTAACTTCTTAAGTTTACAAGTCATATTTTTCTTTCCTTTAATTAGAAAGCCCTCAAATTGTTCCATATAGATTTTTTCCTCTAAATTTTCATTTAGAAAGGAGACATATACATTCATTTAATGGAGTTATAATAATTTTAAATGAATTATTTTTTGGAACAGGAGAAAAGGTTTTATTATGATTAACGTCATCCTTTTAATAATAATCTTTATATATCGTTCAATATTGACATTAGAGTTATGTTTATTTTTAAAGGCTCATTTACACCTAACTCTCTTACAAGCTTCTAGCAATTCAATGAGATCCTAGACTTTATTGTTATCTATGGATTTCAACTCTTGCTTTATGGCATCTAACCACTTACTAGAATTTTCACTTTCAATGACTAGTGAAAATGAAAATGTATCTTTATTAATTTGTAAATCACCTTCAACCTCTTATAAGTAAACTATATAATCATTTAAAACAATATATAACCTTTTTCTTTGATATCTTCTTAATGCTACTTTATGTGGCTCATCCATGACATTCATTAATGATAACTTCATTATTTGGAGTTTAGTCATGCATTTTTTGTTATTGTAAAATGCTAAAATTTTCAATAACTTCAAAAACAAATATTTGAGAAGAAGATATAGACAAGGGAACTTGTATCCTAACTTCTTGAATTTCTACTTTACATAGTTCCTACTTTCAATAGTTTCACTATTTTCAATGAATCAATAATTTCTAGTTTCACTAGTCCTTGTACTATAGTTAAGATGATAAAATATATACCTTTTAGACTTTTTTTGGATAATTAATGAAGAATTCGTCAATTTTTTCAATAAAATTTCTTTTCATATAGATTATATATTCTTACTTTTACTAGCCAATTCCAAACATATAGTTACTTTAAACTATGTTTCCTTCTTATTCATAGTTTAAATGGTGTCTTAAGAACTACCTTACTAGGAATCATATTTAATAAGATATGAAAGTCCAAAATCATATATCCACAATGGCCAAGGTAAAGCACACACACCATGTTTTCTAAGGAATTTTGCAAATGAACTTGAATGTTTTTCAATTTCATTTTATCTCCCACAAATTCACCACCTATGTTAGATATGAAAATTTTCACCTTTTATCTAGTTGTCTGTTGCCCTTATTGATAAACATCTCTAAGACATCTACAAGTTGTGATTTTTCATGCAACAAATAAATAGAGCCATAATGTGAAAAATCAATAATAAAGGTGATGGAAATTTTCTCTTTGACAAACAATGGAATATCTAAATGCTTGTATATATCAATGTATACAATTTTGAGGATTTGCGTTCATTTTGTGAATTTTTTCATAATTGTGTATTTTGTATATTTTTCTTTAGTTCAATATTTACAAATCTCAAGATTAGTAAAATTCAAATATGGAAGGATTTCATTTTTTAATAATCTAAACTATATATGACCTAAATCTTTATGACATAAGTAGTTAAAGTTTCATTTATAAAACCTCATTTAGTACCAATCTTATGATGTAAGGTTAACAGAGTTTCAATAAAAAGATTATCAAGCTTTAATTTATACAAATAAACACAAAAAAACCAGAACTAATAACGTAATTATTTTTGAACAAACTAAAACATCCATTACTAAAATTTAAAAAGTATCCAACAATATCAAGATTTTATAAAAAATCTAAGTTTTGGGAAAAGGTAGGAATATAACGAGTTTGGAAAAGTTCTAGATTTAACTACGGCTTTTACTTAGTTTTTCTATAGAGTAAAATGTTAGATTCAGTGTTGTACCAGTTGATTGTGATTCAGTGTTGTACCAGTTGGTCGATCACAATATTTTGTACCAAACAAAAAATCATATGAAAAGTTAAGGTTTTATTTCAAGTATAGATATTATAGATATTAGATGATACTAACTGATATTTAAAAATTTTCCTAAATATCAAGTGCAATTTTATTTTTTTTTAAAAGGACTAGAAAAGTTATCAAAGTCAAAACTCTTCTCCTAACTCCTAAACCCTCCACTTCTGACCATAGTTAGAATGCTTCCCCTTTTCACTGCTATCAACCATTGTTATTTTTATGTCTTCGTTACTGCTACCATTGTCTCTTGTTGCTGTCATTGCTAATGCCACTTAACAACTCAACTTTTATTCTCCATTGTTTTCATCTCCTAATTCCTATAAGTAATTTTGTTTTGTAGTTTAAATCCTTAACTTGTGTGCAAAATATTATAAAAACTAATAAAAGGGAAAAGGTGAATTATAAGGAAAAACCTTTCTTGAAGGAAGGATAAAGCATAGTTGACATCAAGGCCAGACTAAGTGAAACATCCAGTATACTCCTTAACTCTTCCATTGATGTTTATGATGACAACATTTCTTATTAATAAGTAGGTAATGGCAGTTTATGCCTTTTTAGTGCTTCAATTTCTCTACTTTTCTGTACTACCTATCTTTAGGGTAGAAAAACTCATTTTGTTACACTCTGAGTTTAGGCTTGAGGAACATTGAGGACTAAGAGGAAGACTCCAAGATGACACCAGTTTTTTGTTACAAAATTGATGGGTTAAGTTCTTTGAACAAAAATATATCTTGCTATATTTTACAATGTTGATTTATATTATTATTATTATTTTTTGAGACAAGATTAAATTAAAGACAAAAATAATATATCATAATATATTAGAATATTATTTATAATTTTAAAAAATTTAGGGAATATTTATAATTTTTAAAAATTACCTAAAATGGTACTTGATATCGATCGATACTGATATCCTATTATATCAAAATCAAACCAGTACCAAGTCTGCCGTATGTTATTTATAACATTTCCATAGAGACAAAGCTTTTATTTAGATTTATAGTTTGGATCATAAAAAATTCTTGTGTCATATTAAAAAAATGAATGGTATATCTAACATCAATCCATCAAGTGTTATAAGGAACTTCTGCTAAATTTGATTTGAAATATACTAAACCACTAGGCTTAATATTCTTTTTAAACCATGTCTTTTTTTTAGACAATCTTTCTAATAGTGTTCATTTTTGTAGAAATGATACATATTGTTCCTCAATTCCTTCTTATAAATTAAAGCTGATGAAATATTATCCTTACGTGGTAGTTATTTTCCCTTTCCTTTATCTTTTTCAAACTTCTTTTAGCTTTTAAGTGACTTATGAGATTAATCGAGTGACTTCCTTATTTTTTAAGCCTTACTTTCTTTTGAATAAGCATATTTTGTAGTTCATTCACATTTTGTTTGTCTTTTATAGTATTGTAACTCGTTTAAAACGAATCATATTCAAGAGGCAAGGAGTTAATAATAAGCTGCACGAGGAGTTAATCTATATGGATCTTGATCTTATCCTTGTAGTTGTCATTTTAATGATATGCTCATACAAAGTATAAGAGCTATCAAGCTTTATGATGTTCAGTATACCTACTAAAGTCCCAATAAGTATCTTATCAAAACTGAAAAGATATCTTCAACAAACTTATGCTGTTTTTTAGCATTTTCAATTTTTGTATCCCTAATGCTGCTAAACTTAGTCATTTACATAAATATTAAGGTTAGTCTATTTGATATTTCCTAAAATGCATGGAAAGACTTTCTCAGTACTTCTAGAATTAGTAAGAGTTGTGAGCTTATTATTTTGAAATACTAAGTCTACACATAGTATTCGTAGATTGAATTGAACTTATTTACACCATTTAGTAAAGTTAAGTCCATTAAACTTCACAATAGATGAAGCTTGCAAGTGAATGAAAATAGTATTAAATGTTGAAAAATATTTTAAATGCTTATATATTAATGCTTTGAGTCATATTCTAGTTCTCCTTTAAATGAAACCATAATACACAAAATATATAAATTGATGCTTAGTATTATAATTAAATAATTGTTAATCATATGTACTCTATCTAGACATGCTTATTATCTTTGAATATACTAAATATATCTAATAAAGTATTCTAATTAATTGCACTCATATTCATCAATATAAAATTAATTAATCAACTTTTGTATGATTTTAAATATTTTATTATCATTGAATCTTAGTATACCAATTAAATATATCATTATGCCATTTCAATCGAAAGCATAACATTATCATAGATAATTAATATTTTTAAATTTGTTATTATTATTCAATTTAATATTTATGATAATTTTCTATTTTGTTCACTTTGGTGATGAACAAATTATTGATTATATAAATATTCAAACTAAATAAATTACATAATTACCATTTAATATGGTCTATTATTAATGGATTATTAATATAAAATAATTGCATAATAAGAAAATATATTTATTTATGCAACAATAATTTTAAGTGTTAAGCACAAAAAAAACTCAAGCATTGCTCAATTTCACAATTATAGTTCGAATTTAAAGTGGCAATTAAATACTAAAATTTTCAATTTTTTCAATTCTAGCCCGATGTAAGTATCTTGGCTAAGTTTGCTGATGTGACTTGCCATATTTTTCAGAAACTCTATACATTTATACACGTTAGACTTAATTGAGCTAGCTAATTAAGTTTAACTAAACTACGTCATTTAATTAAACTAACGGATTAAACATAACCAAACTATATCGTATATGAGTTTACAAATTTAATTCTTTAAAATTCTTTGCAAGTATGTCCAAGGTCATTCTTCCAGAAGAATTTTGTTCCTCCATATTATCTAATTGTATTTTTTGTCGTGTAGCCTCTATTTTCTAACTTTTCCTTCTCCTTCTGCAAGTTAACGACTATCTCTCTCTCATGGAGTGGAATGGAATGGAATGAAATGGGCCACTCCATTGTTTGGAAGTTTAAATAAAATAAGAGAGGTTTGAAAGGCAAGCCATGTCATTCCATCCTTGACCTCCTAATTTGGAGGGTCACAAATATTAGATTTTGGATGGCAAAGGATGGCTTCCAAAGCCATTAATTGCCATTCCATCATGTTTCAAAAAAGACTCCCAAACAATGGCTTGAGTCATTTGGGTCATTCCATTCCATTCCCTTCCATCCCTCTATCCACATCCAAACATAATCCCTATCAATCTTTTTAATATCAAGTTCATCTAAATCCACAATCAATCTCACATTATGCCGAAGCTCAGGCATTGGGACATTACTCTCCTTTGCTTTCTCTTTCACATTTAGATATTATCCACATTTGTCAACATCCTTATTTGTGGTCAACATATATCAAAAACCTTTTGTACAACTTCAAACCCCTCCCCTTCCTTTTTTGCCAACAACTCCTCCACTGTCAAATACTAGTCCTACTTCTTCTTCCTTCCCTTTATCCATACCCTCTCCTTTGCTTTGTCCATATTTCGAATCTATATCTTCTCCTCGTCCTCTTATTAAGGTAATTTTTTCGATTCTTCCTTAAAATCATTGAATCCCATACCCATATTCTTTAATTTAGGGATTTCAATATGAAAACGACATCGTTTAGTTTTGTTTAATTAAACGACGTAGTTTAGTTAAACTTAATTAATTAGTTTAATTAGGTATGATATATACAAGTGTTTGGAATTTCTGGTCGTTTAATTACATTCATCAATTAGTTTAATTAAATGACATATTTTAGTTAAACTTAATTAGTAAGTTTAATTAAGTCTGACGTGTATAAGTGTTTAAGATTTCTGGAACATGTAGCAAACTACGTCAACAAACTTAACGAAGATATTAACGTCAGGCTAGAATCAAAAAAAATTGAAAGTTTGAGTGTTTAATTGTCACTTTTTAAAATTCAACTTATAATTACAAATTTAAGCAAAGTATGAGATTTTTTTGTAATTAACTCTAATTTTAATGATCAAAGAATATAACTTATGATTCAAAGTAACTAAAGAAGATTTTATAATTTTTATACTTTAGGTGCGCTTACTTTACTCATAAAATCCACATGCATTAGCTGTTATCTAAAACTAATCAACGAAAATAATGACGTACATATATTAAGAAAATGAAAAACTTTTCAATCATGAACATAGCAATTTTTTATGACTTTATGAGATGTAACGTTAGGCTTAGAGAATTAAACAAGACATCATTCTCTCTTATTTTTTATTTTATATGAGCCATCATGTCAAATCATGATCTTACGCCAAAGAAAGAACATAAGCTTTGCTTTTACAGTGTAATTAATAATGGTTTGTGTTAATTTGCAAGTCACTATCTTTGTTTTATAACTAATATATTAGCATTCATAAAAGTATGACTCAAATGTAACTATAACAATAATACTTTGTAAGTATATCAATGAATAAGAAGATGAAGTTCATTAGAAGATAGTAGAAGCATAATTTCATAAATATGCTTTAATCAATATTTAAAATGAAAAAATATTAATTCTTAAAATCAAGATTTCACATAAATATTTTAAATATGTAATATTCTATTATGTATACATTTGCATCTGTAATATCTTAAATCTTGGAATCTAACATTATTTAGCAAAAAATAATTTTCATATCGTATTTTGATCCATTGTAAAGATAAATAATATTTGTTATAAAATTTGAATTTTAATAAAATTAGATTTTATTTTATCTCTTTTCTACATCATACTCTTTTCGTATAGTTCTCGTAACAAGTAAAAGTAAATTACTCTTTTTTTTAAAGTGATCAATATAATTTAAATACTTAAATAATTAAATCACAAAATATGAGTTATAGTTATCATATGTTGCCTAAGGCGTGATTATATCATGCACAATCATCTTATTGTGAAATTCAAGTTAATTTCTACCAATAATGACAAATTTACCTTGAATACTATTGCCTAGGTTAATAGAATGTTACTGAAAAATCACGCTAAGTAAATTCTCATAAAAGATTGGAGGGGTCACAAACAATCCCACTTTAAACCCAATTTTCTAGACATGTAATTTAATAGTATAATAACTCATTACAACTGTAGCCAACAATAACTATTAAATAAACAAATAAAGAACACCATAATTTAACGAGGTTTAGCTAATTATGCCTACTTCCTCGGACACTACTAAATTGATATTTCCTTATTTTCAGAAAATAATACAAGTGAAATACTTCAAAAGGAGAGAAAAAAATCTTTGCCTTAAGGAAAGATAGACAATTTTGGGATGTTTAAGATAGGTGAAGGAGTCTTCTTTGTATAATTTAAGAAGACTCTCCCATCTTCATAATTTTTCAATACGTGATATCAAAATATGTTATAAGTTAATAGTTCTCCACCTTGACATATTTCCTATCTTCAAATGTCTCGCAAAACTTACCTTTAGTAGTGTCTTCAAATGCGTTTCAATGTGCCCATCTTCAATTTTGAACAATATTGATCAAGTCTAAACAAGTTTGGAACTTGACCGTAGTCACCACCTTTATCAACATATCAACAAGATTCTCAGTAGTCTTAATCTTTTGAATTGCTACTCTACCTTCTTCTAAAACCTCTCGTATAAAGTGATAACGGACATCGAAGTGCTTCGTTCTTACATGATAAACCTGGTTCTTTGCTAAAAAGATAGTACTCTAACTATCACAGTACACATTGTTGTGCTTCTGTTGAATCCCTAACTCACCAAGCAATCCTTAAAGCTAAATTGCCTCCTTCACAGCCTTTGTAGTTGCCATATACTTTGCCTCCGTAGTCGAGAAATCAACTATTGACTATAAGTTAGACCTCCAACTGACTAATGCCTTTGCAAGAGTAAGCACATAGCCATTAATTGATCAACGTTTATCTAAATCATTGATATAGTTAGAATCACAATATCCAACTATACATTGATCGTCTTGCTTATCCCGCTGAAATACCAATCCAACATCTACGGTATTCAGAATGTACCATAGAATCCATTTCACAGCTTACCAATGCTCCTTGCCTAGATCATGTATATACCTACTAACAATCCAAACTGCCTATGAAATGTCAGGTGTAGCGCCCCCTCACTGTAGGGTACACACCGGGACGCCCGTGGGTCGTTCTGACGCATATCCCACGATAAGGAAGTACTACCACGAAGACAATCACTAAACACTCGCATGGCATCAATACGATAAATT
>JANTPM010397143.1:0-14481 GCA_025434745.1 Erythroxylum divaricatum
ATGAATGAGCTATTGAAGTGCAAATTGTATGTGAACGTGATTGTTAAATGTGTTAGGAATGTGTATTTGTATTTGTATATAAATGAGATTGTGAATTCTCCACTTCAATGTGGAATACCGGACTAAGGTCCGATGAGATGAAAAAGTGTTTGAATGGGATATACAATTGTGAGTGATGCATTCCAATGCATGAATGCATGAAATATAAAGGCAGTTGTGACCAGAGTAGCCAACGATTAGAGCTTCGAGCTCAACGTGTGAAAAAGAGCCTCGAGCTCAAAAGTGAATCAGAGCCTCAGGCTCAACGTTTAATGAGCCCTATATGGGACAGTTATCAATGAGCCCGATATCCAATGGATACGGGACAGTTCAGGCACTCAGTCACAACAAAATAACAAATGGAAAGAGAGTCTCATGTGCATTGCATATGCATAATGAAAAATGTGATTTTTGATACATAGTATGAATGATTAAATGCACTGAATGTGAAATAATATGATATGTTAATTATTTGTTATATGATTGAGTGAGCCATCGATGATGGTCACTCACTGAGTTCACAAAACTCACCCAAAATTTGCAAATATTTTTCAAGAGTCAGAAAAATATCCCGTTAGGCCAACGGGAGTATACCTACAGCATTCAAGTGAAGGATTGAGGTCGGGATCAGTTTGCATCTGCATTGCATTTCTCTATTTTATATTAAATTGTATCTTCCGCAACTTATTGTGTAAATTTGTATTCTGAAATGATTCAAATGTTTTGTAGTTTTGAAAGGGCCAGAATGGCTATTTGAAAATGGTGTTAACTAAAAATGTTTATGAATGAATGTGGGCCCCATTTGAGTAATGATTTTGGCAAAATGTGTCACGAATTTAAAAAAAAAGTACCAACTTTTGAATGATTGAGTGCTCTACCATGCCACCCTCGCGGGGCATGAACTCGCATATCACCATCGATGTCGGGTTCGGGTCATTGCGTGAGTGGGGTGTTACGTTGATACTGATTAAAATTTTTGTTAGGTAGTTTGGATTATTATTGTGATTTATTGAAATTGCATCTGTATTGTTTGTAATTGTCTTAATTGTGTTATAATATTGCATATGATAGGTGAAGAAAAGTAAGAAAATTTTTATTGAAAGTTTGCAGTACAATAGTTAACTCAACATCATAACACTATGACGTAATGTTTCCTTATTTTTCAGTAAGGTGGAAAAGCATGTCTTTGTTTTATGTACAAAAGATTACATACAATATCAAGAAAAACTCACTTCTCTTTGAATACTAACAAACATGGAAGCCATATTATGTCCTAACCAAAATCATGAGACACATAAAGAAAAAAAATGAAAATAAACATTTTTTAATTTAATATGGAGCAAAAGGAACTGTTAGTTTCTTGCTGTAGAACAAATGAAGAAGTGCATAATTATTTTAGGATTTTTTATATTTTTAAATTATTAATAATGAAATTAATATATAGCATAAATATAAAATATAGTAGTCAAGTGGAAAAACACTAATCTAGCATCGCTCACCTTGTCACTCACATTAAAGAAGACATTAATTTTAGGTTATTTTTACAAAAAAAGGAGGTTAGGACATTTTAGCACCACTTTTTAAAGTTCAGGGTAGTATTACAAAATTAAATAAAATTTAGGATTCTTTTTACAATTAAACCAAAATGGTTTTCAAATGTCTTAAAAAGAATCAATGATTAATGCTAGAGAATTAATATGATTGGACTCAAATAAAATAGACATTAATTACATATTGTATGTCTAATTGGAACATTGTATAATAAAATTATACAAAAAAGGGACAAAAGGTTAGCCAAAGCTATATTAACATTTATAATATCTAGATAGTTATGATGTCTATAGATGTTAATCTTAATATGTAGACATAAATTATTTAATTACATAATTAAAGTTAAATAAATGGCTTTAATTTATCTAGTATTAAATACATTTTAAGATTATAGTTTAAGGTCAAATTCGTAGGACTCGTTGGATTTTGAAAAACTTTCACATTTGCTAACTATTATTCATTCCCCTACCATTAAAATATACTTTAAACCTTAAATTTTCTTATGAAAAAGATGTCTTTAAGAATGACCATTTGTGTAGCAAGAATGTGCCATGTAGCCAATGACATCTTATGGTTTATTTAACTAGTACCATGTTTGGCTTCATGTGGTATCATTTACCATACTCCACTAGGCACCACATAAAGCAAAAAAGGAAGTAAAGACTAGCAATGTTTCTCCCAAATAAAAGCAAAACACTGATTGGTGAAGCTAGTGTTCATCGATTATGAAGCTACTACATCCAGACTTGATTTCGATTATGTATTACTTTGTTGCTACTACATCAAGACTTGATTTTCCACCTCTAGTTTTATGCATTGAATTGGCTTTTCTTATCTTTTTCTTTTCATAATTATTTTACCTCTTTTATTACTAGTTTCATTGTCTTACCATATTATACCAAATGGTCATGTAATTGATTGGTGGCCAAGTTTCATAATTGAGAATTACTTTTATGTGCTAGGATTAAACACTTCAATTGCTACTTTAGTTGGTGAAATTTGAAATCCTTTTGCTACTTGGGGTGTTTGAGATTGGATGCTTTCTTTCAAGCTTCTCTTTATGGTTTATAGCATAAAATTGATCTAATGGAACTCATTTCTTACAATTCCATGATTGATTAGTTGATTTATTTTAACTCTTCCACTTCACATCTATAGTTGGTTAAATACTAATAGCAGGGATCCTTACGAGCTAAAATTTAGATTATTTGATTCAGATTTTGCCTATTTCTATGTATAACATTATTCTTTGATCATGATAATTAATCTTGTTAAGAAAACAATTCATTATTCATATGTTTATAGGTAGCACCAGTGATATATTCTTAATTGATTGAATATTTATTCAATACTACTTAGTGATTAATGATACGAAAATGCTTAATATACTTTCTTTAGTTCATAAATGATTTTACGCACAATTATAAAGCGAAGGAGATAAATTGAGTTGAAAGCACTATTTTTGGATGGTTTTATAAAGAATCACACTCACTTGTCTTCATGGAAGAAGAAGAAGATTAAAGCAAGATGAAGACAAAAAAAAAAGGAAAATAACATGAAGAGATGTTGCAAAAGAGGTCATGACTAGACTAAATAATTGTACAACCATAAGCATGTCTCATGGATATGGAACCAACTATATGAGCATAAGACCATTCTTATGCCCATGCATAGGTGTCTTATGGGTGTGACACACCTCTCACACATGTGACACACAAAGTCACAAGTGTGACAATGGACAACTCACCATTTAACCTTAAGTTTTCATATAAAAGCGAACAAATGGTAATGACATAAGAGGATGAATAGTTTGGTGTTTTTGGCTAGGAGAAAATCCAGAGTGAACCTTTGGGAGAAGATGAGGAGAAGCGGCAAAGCTCCATCTATTTGGAGACCCATAGAGAGCTAGCATCCCGAAGCCAGTTCGAAAGTGACATTGATGTCGACAACCTAGTTAAGCATTTCTTCTTTGTATTTGTTGTTTCTTTCTCTCTTTAGGAATTGATTGTGTTATCCTGTGCGTATGGATTTGGGTTTTATGTATGAATGATCAAATGCTCGTTATCGTTTGATTGTTTATGTATGAACCCATAACTGGATTTTCAATATAATTTATAATTGTTATATTTGAGATTCATTTGTAGCAACTAATGGTTCATAATCATTAGGGATAACAGAACCTTGATTAAATGAACTTAGCATATGTGGTTGTTGCTTAGATTGGTCTGTTTTTGTAATTTGTAATGCGATTTTCCAATTAAATCTAGAGATCGTATCCTAGGTTATTTAGTGGCTAGGTTTAATTAACCAGCACCTCCTAATTAATCATAACCTAAAAGAAAATCGAGATTAATAGAGCTTATTGTTAATCTATGACCAGCAGTTGCTAGGAGAGGTTTGAGAACAATAAATCCATGAAGTATGTTCAACTGGGTGTAGGCTGAGATTAATCCAAAGAATCAGACTCCTAATGAATTCATCACTTTCATCATTTTTAATTATTTTCTTTAATTTGTTTTTGTTAGTTTAGTTTCATTTTATTATTTTATTTCAAAACCAAACTACACCCCCTACCCAAAAAAATTATTTTTATAACAAAAACTAATTAAACACTCCCTGTGGGATCGACCTAGACTCACCGCTATAGTTGTAGGTCTTGTTTATTTTGCGTAGCATTACAAAGTGCTATTGTCAATTTTGGCGCCGTTGTCGAGGAGTGTGATGCTTTAGTTTTTGTTCTTGATTTTAATTAGTGTTTTATACATGTTTGTTTGTAATTAGTTTCTTTTCAATTAATTCTTGATCTTTCCACTTTTGGTTTATTGTTTGAGTCTTAAAAAAAAGAAAAGAAAATGGAAGGAAGTAATTTTTTTATAACTCATATTTGTATTCTTGTAACCAAGTTTAGAGTGATCATACTAACTTTAGTTATACATGGGATAATCAATAAAATTACTTCCTTGATAATATATAGGATGTACAATAATTCATGTATAGACCAGAAGCTTCCTAGTATGACTCAGGCCCATCTCTAGAAGACTTGTTTAACGTTATGGCTGCTAACAATATTAAATTCCAATAGAATATACAATAGTTTCAACAGGGTTTATAATAATTTCAACAAGGTGTACAACAGTTTCAGCATGGAGTACAACAATTCTAGCAGTAGGAAAGACAATTTTGGTCTAGCTTTTAAGAATGAGAGAGCTAGCAAAACTCAGGTATATCCTTCGAATAATTAGTTAACACTATCGCTATGCCAGCAAGATGCAATGTCTAGACAGGGAGATAATAATCTCCTGAAACCACAAAGTGAAGAGGAGCAGCTATCCCAACCTGAGGTATACCTAAGGGATGTTAGTCAAGAAACCTTACAGAGTGAAGAGGAGCAGCCATCCCAACCCGAGGTATACCCAAGGGACATTAGTGTAGAAACCTTATAAAGTGAAGAGAAGCTTAAGAATCTTGAGAATATTACTCAAGGAATTGCTTGTGTGGAAGAAGTGGAGAAGGAGATCAAAGAAGAAAAGGATACATTTTTTAGCTTAGAGGTAAATACTGAGTTCCAATTTGATATTAAGATTAACTCTTTACTTTTACCTAGCAAGTTAGAGATATGAACGATGAAGAAAAAGGTTAAGAGACATTTGAGATATTCCAAGAGTGCAAGGACTCAGTAGAGATCAAGAGTCGGAGGATATGAAAGATGTTGAATGTGAATGATTATTAATCAAGGTCGTATCCTGAACAACTTCATGTGGAGATAGCTCAAACTGTGATATTTGAAAACCATAATTTTTGTCACGTAAGGAGAAAGTATGGAGTCAAACTAACGATACTAAACAAAAGTGCTTCTTAGGAGGCAACCCAAGAGCAGTTAATTTCTTTTCTTTATATTTCAACATTAATTAGGATATGTACATGTTCTTTTAATGTTAGTTTGTTTATTACTTGTTTTAAAGTTGACAAAAGAAAAGAGAGAGAGAATAAAACAAACAAACAAACAAACAAACAATTTCTTGTTTTCTATTGCTTCTAGGATTGTATAGTCATGATTAAAGTGTGAATTGACTAGAAAAATCTATGACAACTTTAGCATGTACTTTTAATCTTGTGATTAGTCAATATGCATTATTTTTTAAAGAGTAGTAACTAGTGGTAGACAAAAGTAAGCGAGAACCTTATTAGACTGACACATCTATATCAGTCTCATTGTCTTTTATCTATGTATGTGACCTTCACGACATGTACACCCTGACTTTGATTTGATTTTCTATTCAAGACTACATTTTTATCACATGCATTAATATAGAAATAATATAGGATTTCTTTCTTTATATAATCTACATTAGCCAAATAGCCTACCCCTTAATATGAAAATTTCCTTTGTTAAGCCTCCTTAAGGTTTATTAACCTTCTTTTGTGCTAACCATATTACGTACTTTAAACCTAACCAAATGTCTCACCTAAGCCTTAAAGCTAGTGAAGCATTTGTTGATGTTTGAGTTTGTGGATGTACAAAAGTCTAAGTCTGAGGGTGTGTTATATTTGTTAGAATTTCATGTTATGAATTCCAATGTTGGTGTAACTTTTTAAAATTTTTTATAAAGAAAATAAAGAAAAAAGAAAAGAAAAGAAAGAAAAAGACAAAAGAAAGAAAGAAAAAGACAAAAGAAAAAGAAAAGAGAAGAAAAAAGGAAGAAAAAAGGAAAAGAAAAGGAAAAATGTTTAAATAAAAGTATCAAGGAGGAAATGTATATGTTTTGCAAAGTTACTCATTATTCGATTTTCCTCCTAAAGTTGTATTGAATGAGTTACCTAAGTGTATCGAATATGAGGTGGATGTTGCTTTCAAGGGTCACTCCTTACGGTTGGAAAGTGTTTCTTATGATCAACTTTTATAAGTGATATATGCTTGATGTGGTTTGTGGTGTGAGAGCTTGACTTTAATATAGGAAACATGGTTTTTGCATTCATCATAGTTGATGTACACAATAATGAGTGAATGTTAGTTTTTACTCTTGATGATTATACCGAGTGTCTTTCTTGTTTCACTAGTTTTGATGACTTTTATGCTATTTTACCCAAATACATCTCACCTTACCTTTCCCTATATTACAACCCTAAAAATTCCTTTAATTCATAATGATGCATGTGAACCTTAGTGGTGGAGAAATGAAATGATTAACAAAATTATGGAATGTCATGATCATAATTATTATTTGAGTGTACCTATCGATATATCTTAGTTAAACAAATTTTCCAAGTCTACCATTAGATTACTCAGTTTCTGAAGGTGATGAATGTTGATTAATCATGAGTAGAAGCTTGGAATGTTAAGTTCTTACTATGGATTTTGAAAGTCATTCATCTTTGTTTATAATTATGTATTCTTGGGAAATATAAGAGATCAGTAAATGTTTTTGGGTCTGTGATCTTAGTCTTGATGTTTTCCCGAGGATAGTCAAAAGCTAAGTGTGGGAGAAATTGATATATGCTCAATTGATTGAATATTTATTCATTAACACTTAGTGATTAATGTTATAAAAATGCTGAAGATACTCACTTTAGTTCATATATGACTTTAGGCACAATTCGGAAGCGAAAAAGCTAAAGTGAGTCGAAAGCACTATATTTGGGTCATTTATGAAAAATCACACTCACTTGTCTTTATGGAACAAGAATAAGAAGATTAAAGTAAGAAGAAGAAAAGAAAATGGAAAATAATATGAAGAGATGTTGCAAAAGAGCTCACAGTCAGACCAAATAATTGTACATCCATAATTATGTCTCACGGCTTTGCAACCAGCTGCATGGGCATGAGACCATTCTCACGACCATGCATAGGCATTTCACTAATGTGACACACCTCTTACACCCAGGACACACCAAGTCACTGGTGTGACAATAGACAGCTCACCGTTTAACCTTATGTTTTCATATAAACAAACAGGTGGTGATGACATAAAGGGATGAATGGTTTGGTTTTCAGCTGGGAGAAAACTAAGAGTGAAGCTTCGGGAGAAGATAGGGAGAAGGGGCAAAGCTCCATTCATTTGGAGACCCATAGAGAGCTAGCATCCTGACGTTGGTTCAGAGGTCACATTGATATTGACAACCTGGTTAAGCATTTCTTCTTTGTATTTGTTGTTTCTTTCTCTCTTTATGAATTGATTGTGTTATCCTATGTGTATAAATTTAGGTTTTATATGTGAATGTTTGTATTCTTATTATCATTTAATTGTTTGTGTATGAATCCATAGATAGAATTTCAATATAATTCATAATTATTGTATTTGATATTCATTTGTAGCGACTAATGGTTCGTAATCATTAGGGATAACATAACCTAGGTTAAATGACCCGAACATATGTGGTTGTTATTTAGATTGGTCTATTTTCCTAATTAGTAATGGCTACGTTTAATTAATAAGCATCTCTTAATTAAACACAACTTAAGGAAAAAAACCGAGATTAACAGAGCTTACTGTTAATCTACGACTAATAGTTGCTAGGAGAAGTTTAAGAACAATAAATCAATGAAGTATGTTTAACTGGGTATTGAGATTAAACCAAAGAACCGAACTTCTAACAAATTCATCATTGTCATCATTTTCAAATGTTTTCTTTATTTTGTTTCTTTAGTTTAGTTTCATTTTATTTTCTTATTTCAAAACCAAACCAAACGCCACCCTCCAAAACCTAAACATCGATTATTTTCATAACAAAAGCTAAGTGAACACTCTCTATGGGATCGACCTAGACTCACCATTACTATAGTTGTAGGTCTAGTTTATTTTACATAGTGTTAGGATGCACTACCTCAATTTTGGTGCCATTGTAGGAACTGTGGCACTTTAGTTTTATATATGTTTGTCTGTAATTAGTTTCTTTTCAGTTGATCTTATCACTTTTGGTTTAGTGTTTAAGTGTTTAAGAGGGATGTCTATGATTACATAGGACTAAAAAGTCTATATGAGTTCCAAAAAGACAAAGCACCAAAAGTTATGTACTTCCTTTACTTCTTTTTTTTTTATTGGTCCAACCTTTTCTCCTGCTTTTAACCTTCCTTTTTGTTTCAATTTCTTCATAGGATCCTTTCTCTTTTTTATGATGTATCTACTACAATGCTTTCTGGTGAAGGCATATACACTTAACCCTATCTTGAACAAATAATATCAATTTTATTATCATAAATTCTAATTCTTTTATCAATATGAAATAAATAATCTTACCATCATTTTGCTCATGGAAACTTACCTAGGTATTAGTATCTTATAAGTTCTGGAATTATATCCAATTTTTTTACATTTCTTTCAAGTTATGTGGCCACCAATCCTTGTTTGAATAATCCCATTGTTCTTTTATTTCACCAACTTCCCTTATTCTCTTCATCTTTATCCTTCTAGTTCTTATCTTATACAAAGGAGGAATGATCTTTTGTTCATGTTCTTCTTTAGGTATTGACTATAAATTTTCACTTGGAGTTAGATTTACACTCTTCTAGTAACACCCCATATATGCCTTTTTAGTTTAGTACTTGTGCATATAATGAGCCACATAAATTTTGGCCTCCTTTTAGTTTTTCTCTATATTTGACACTATGTTAAGGACATATCTTACCATTGTATGCAACCATTCCTTGCTTCTTTTGATGAAATCTCTTTACGCTTTTCTCATAAGTTCTAAACAAATTAAGATTTGTTTGTATCTTAGATTTTTCAAATGCACATTAAAATACACTGTTATGTTGTTTGATAACAAATCACTCTTGCGTCATCTATCAAATACATGTCTACAGCCTCTCTTATCAAGAATATCTACCAGTTAATCAACTGCATCCTTGTTTATGCTCTCTATCTTACTAATTTGTAGCTTATAACCTTGATGTGTGCAATCTAAAGCAATACTCTGCATATGGTCCTTATAAATGTTGGCAATTTATACTTGCTTTATAAATTAGCCCATAAATGATTAAAGCAATAATAATGGTCAAAATATGCATACTTATGCTCAAACAGTTCTTATAAACCTTGCATCATAGAATTAATATATGGTCTATATTAAATTAAGGCAAAGATGAAATTTACATTAAGAATATTTCATTGTGTTACCTTCTATCTATCACTTATGAACACCCATGATTGATCATTTCCAATATCATTAAGTAGGCATCCCAATTACCATTTCCAACTCTTATTGTTCTCAAATCTAAACATTACCTAAGCTAATGTAAATGTATTATTATTTAAATCCCTTTTAGTGGTTGTCAGCAGCTGCCCACCATAGTTGGTCTTCAAATGAAAACCATTAATGCATATTATTAGTCTACAAGTAATGAAAAACCCAAATTTTACTTGTTAAAGGTATATATGGGAATTTATATGTAAAATCTCATACTTCTCCAAACCCAAATCTTTTTGCATTAAGCATAAAATTAACCAATATAATATCATCTACCTCATAACCAAAACAATCTTTCTCTCCACCTTTATACACCATTTCTAATTTAAATGTTAAGTATCCACCATAAAAGCACTCAAACTAATTTTAGGGTCTGACGTACTAGTTATTCCTCAAACAGAACCTATAACAAAAACAAATATCATAATATGTAATCATACTGCTAAATATATGCAAATTCAATATACCTCTAACTTATTGTAATTATGCACAATGCAATATGAAATCATAGATTAGGCATATGTATTATATTTACAGTATGCATTATTCTTGTAAATAGAAGTGAGAGTGAGACAAAACATAAATCCCAACATAAAGATTCTGATGAAAAGCATAAGCTTACAAACATACTTATTGAATGCTTTAATTATATGTTGTTAATACAAAGTAAGAGATATAATCTAAATATAACATCAACTCAACTCTTAAACCAAAATACTTTTCAATTATACAATTTAGTTAGTGAACACTATTTAAGTTCTTTGTTTTCTAGTTATGCTTGTCTTGCTTTTCTTTTTTTCTTTTTCAATTATCTCAATTAGTCATGTGCTCAACTCACTTATTGATTAAAATTTTTCTAGCTCTCCATAATAAATAATTCATCTAATGAATTTTCACTATATTATCACTTTTGAATAGCCACGTGTTGAAGCTATTAATTTTTTATGGTAATGACTTGTCTACTTTGTTTGATCTTAGTATTCTGAATTGATAAGGGACAATTTATTAAATTGTTCTACCAGAGTTACTGTACTTGTGAATGGATAACTTTTGAGTTGGTTAGATGATTGTAAAGGATAACTTCATTGCTTCCATAACTAGAAACAAGCACTAGAAGATCTTGGTTTTATAATATTACCATCCAAATATGTAAAATGTCAAACTTCCAAAGTATCACCAATGAAAAGCATTTATTCATTTTCAATCATTCATGTCTTCTGAAGAATATGAGTTATGATTAGTAAAGACAAATAAGTAAGAAAAAGAGAGTTAGACCCTATAAGAGATTTTCAAAATCTTACATGCATCCTTAAGACATAATCGATCAGTTAGTTTGTCAATAAATGACATTCATGGAATATTGATTTTTCTCCCTATGAAAGTATTTTGATAGACAGTAAGTTCCATAAACGTTAAAGAAGATCTTGAAAAGTAGGATCAATTTTAAGTAGCCATGGATTCAGGCATCACATGCACAACAAGGCAGTGAAAGTGTTAGAATCTAAATTCTTACCCCATGACATCCCTAAAATTCCAAAATCTTAGATATTTGCATACATAGATTATAAGAACATGAAATTTCAGCAATTGTACCTTTGATGATGCTCCTCCTTTCTTGAATCTTCTCCTTGTTTGGGTTGTAGCAAACACCAAACACCTTCCTTGATCACTTAAGAACATGCAAGGATGAAGAACAAGCAGTGTGTAAGGGTGGTTAGAGCACCAAACTAGATGAGTTCAAGTAGATGCGCAAATGGAGAGTTAGTTCAATATTATGTTGTATGCAATTAGATTCATGCAACAATTGCATAAAATGCATGAACAAGACTCAAAACCACTTCTCTCTAACTCCATAACACTTCTGGACCCTTATCCTCACACTTAAGTGTGTATTAACTTGTTAGTCCTCCTATACATAAGTGAAGAACTCACTTAAGAATCATCTATCAAGCCTTCGGTCATGATCATGGCCTATTTCATTGATAGTCATGCACACTTTGTTTTTCATTCGATCTTTTATGCATGTGACCATTAGGTTCCTAATTATTTTAGGCATTTGAGTTAACTTTAATTCGAGAAAATCATGAATAGTTTTATATCACTTGAATTAACTCTTAATTTAAGCAAATCATGAAGGGTTTCATGATGCCAACTTATTTGAATATGATTTGATTAACACACGAACTCTTCAATAGTTAATTATCTGACTTATGAACCTTTCCATAGAAAATTACCGTGCAATTCTTCCTTTCACCATTCTATACCCTACTTGGTTCGAAGTATAAGCTATGTTAGTTTTTATCCTGGGATCTCATAACAACTCTAACTAGAGACTCTTGAGTAACGACTGCAATAAGAGGCGTAGGTATTGTCTCCTTCTATCAAGAGTGGTGCATTCTTTATTAGCTACCCAATTACCTTTGAATAACAATAGCTATACCCAATCACCACCATATAAGTGACCTCGTCTTGAGGCAACAAGTAATGATGTCAAAGCATAGGATCAGTATCCAAGATATCCTTTAGTACCTCAAGTCTAAGGATATTTGCACCATTGCTATAATGAAATTAATCATTGATGTTTGATAGATCATCTAAATGATAATCTTATAGAGGGTCATTAAATGTACTTACTACTATTAGTAAGCATCCACATGTTAACTCTAAACATCTCATGCTTACAGTTCGTGAGATCCACTGCTTGATCAAATTAAGGAGTATAATCATATGGTAGTCTATTCGGATTAATAATGTCCTATCTTATTAATCCTATGACTAGGGATTATTTAGAAAAAAAATACATATGATAGGAATCTCATTATCATGATCTCACTATGATTTCCTTCATGCTATGTTTTATATCATGGACTTCATTAATTCGATTTAAGATTGACATAAATTCATAAATAAATGAAAAATTGCTTTGAGCTTTATTAATCAAAATAAAGTTTATACAAAAGTGCTAAAGGTGATTGCCTTTATAGCACTACTCTAACAATCAAATTAATACTTAAGTATAAAATCTAAGAGACAGTTAGATAGAAACGAAGAAACCAGCTTATAGACATTCTTTTGGAGAAGATAATTATAGGAAGACCACTAATAATGTTGGAACCCCTCCCCGGTGAGACATAGGTCTGACATCCTACGTGACGTCTGGACACGCAACCCACAAGAGAGGGATTCCTCACCACGATGGAAAACTTGTTTCGGAATTAAATCTGCAAAATCATGAACCTTGTGTTTATAACCTTGCAGGGTCCTTAGCTGTAACTCAACATTCGTGGCTAGCGCACACTATTTAACCAACAAAATCATAAGTTGACTTATTCATATAAATTGTAGCTTTATGCCTCTATTTTGTTTTGAAATAAGAATCACCTCAATCGGAGTTATATAACTCAAGTTATGCTTAAAAATCCTAGAAGAGCTCATACTCCAAATATGATCTTCAAACCGACCTCTCACTTATTTTAATGCAAACTCTCTCATATCAGCTCCAAATGGTACCAATGTTTATGGAGAGAAATATATATGTCTTAGAAATCTAATGGTTTAAGTCTCACCTCAATTGGAGGTCGGATGAGGGAGTTATCCTAAAAGAATAGATTATGTTCACATCCTAAATCAATTTGAACATCTCTTGGCGCAACCACCATAACTTTTAATTTATAAATCGGATTTCATTTGTTTTTAGACCATTTTAAAGTAGACATCCAGATCTACAACTTTCATGAAGACCACAAAACACGATTCGGCCTCTAACAATTTCGAAATTCAACATCTTTCCCGTAGTTATCCGTTAAACGGACATCCACGTCCGTTTAACGGACATGTACGGGTGAAAGTGGCCCAAATGATCCGAGATTGTCCGTTAAACGGACATGCAAGTCTATTTAACGGACATGAACTGGCCAAGGGGTGTTTTTGCACCCGAGGATATCCGTTTAACAGACTTTGGATTCTTTAAAACTCCAATGCCTCTTCCAATGCATCTCAATCATCAACCTAACTTCATTACCACTTGAATACTTCACAATTTAACTTATTCTAAAACATAAACACTTCATAACACTTCAAATTCCAAGTTCGACTCACCCACTTCACAATTTTCTAGCTTAATTGGTTTATCAAAACCATGGATTTCAATCATTAGTCATCAATGTTATCATAAACTCACAAGCTATATGAACATCAAAATGGACCTTAGCTGTTATCTTCCAATTGTCATAACTTCTTACTTCAAATCCTAAAAAGTACATATTATACCTCAATGGAAAGATAACAAGATGTTCTACAATATCATGAAGGATGTAAAGGTTAATTTCATCATTAAGCAAGGTAAAAAGTCACTCAAAAGAACTGCTCATAAAAGGTCCAATGAAACAGTAACATAGCTATATGAACAGTGACTGAATGTGTTCCTAACCTCATAACTTCTTAACCCTAACTCCAAATGAGACAAATTATATATCGTTGGAAAGTTCTAAACTTATACTACAATCTTCAAGAAGACTTCCCGATCCAATTCAAGCCCTAAGGGGGTCTAAAACCTAAGAGAAGTTTTGGTCAAATTTTACAAAAATTTTTACAGCACCTCCCTTGAAAATTCAACTAACCAAACTTCAACCCTAGCTCCACCACCTGCATAAAACTCAATATCCAACCTCATACAACATAATTCAATCCCAAAGTATCTCTAAGCAC
>JANTPM010398135.1:0-14471 GCA_025434745.1 Erythroxylum divaricatum
TTAATACATTAAGTATGGATCAGGTTGAGTGGGAATTTGGTTTCCTCGAGAAAGTTATGGATTGGATATGAATTTTGCGATTGTGAATTGTTGTTTTATATATTTATCACAATGAGATGTGTTATGGAAAAAGGAATATAGGCATTGTATGAGATTTTAAGATTCACGTTTTCTTCGGATTACGCTAACGTTTATGGTTCGATGGTTGGACTCCGTGATCGGGGCTCGTCATGTTGGTTGTAGAGCAAGAAAATATTCCAAAGAGCCACGCTTCAGTATGATGATATTTTGTTTTGAAATTGGGTTTCGAAAGTGGGGCCCAGCATATGCGGTAACAAAGCAAGTTTGTAAGTGCTATGGTTTTGGTTCAAGTTTGATTCCAAAAACGGGGTCCAACAGGATCTCTACAGATCGAGATATCACCAAAATACTAAAGTACGTTAAGACTTTTCCAACCAATCCTCTCACTTTGATCTAATTAATCTTTTTCAATTTAATCTCAAAATCCATAAATTTTCATGGAGAGGTGGAGAAATGTCTTAGGAACCTAACGCTTCAAAAATCAGACCAATCGGAGGTCGGATAAAAAAGTTATAAGTAAAAGAGTGGAGAGAGGTCGGGTCAGGAAAACATGTCCAATAAAATTACATGCATTAGTCGACTAGTCAAAGACCTACTAGTCGACTAGGTCATCTACAGTGATTGACCTGAAAAACTCTGGTCTTTTTTTCTTCCGACAACCTAACTTTCCCAATTCATAACTTTTTACTCAGAACTCCAAATTGAACAAACTTAGTATCAATGGAAAGCTAAAAGAAAACTCCACAAGTTTCATGAAGAGCTTAAAAATCAATTTCACCTCTAAGGGTACCAAAAATGCACTCAAAATTACTCTCTTCACCATACTATTCAAAACAGTACAATAACATTTTCCAAGATCATATCTTTCCATTCCCTTTGCCAAAAATTCCAAGTTTTGTACCAAAAGAAAGATCAAAACATATTCTACAACTTTCATGACAACTTGGAAGCAAATTCAACCTTTAAATAAATCAAATTATCAATCAAAGTTTCTGCCTTTATAAGTCATTCTCAACAGTAACACAATATTCCACAAAGCATAACTTCGTATCCCTTTATTAAAAAATTCCATATCTTATAGCAATAAAAAGATCAGACAATATACTACAATTCTCATGATGGACTTCAAAACAAATTCCACTTCTAACTAGGTCAAATTCACCCATTAATGTGGCTGCCCTGTTAAGAAGTGTTAAAACAACACATGACCAAAACCATAGCCAAACTTTACAAATTCATAAGTTCCAACCCCTATATCCAAAATTCGCATGTTATATCTCATTTCAAAGCTAAAAAATTCCTTTACAACTTTATATAAGATCACTTGAGCTAATTTCAACCTTAACACTCCAAAATTAGCATCAGAACACATAAATCACAAAACTTATACACTTAGAGCTATTTGCACACAAAACACATTTTGATCTGAATTACCACCTGCACATTAGCAAATCATAACTTTCAACCTACAACTAAAAAATGTTCATACTTAATGGCGTTATAAAGCTAACAAGTAAATCTTCAACTTTCATGAAGACCAATTTCACAAAATCTGTCTACTTTAGCCTAAAAAAATTCCCAAAGTTCTGGTCACAAATCATTCAATGTTATATACACCACCGTTTACCCTACACATATATCTAACTTTCAATTCAAAACCTTTCATGCCTCAATTGGATAGAACTTCCTTCATAAGAATTCTACCCAAACTTCTCAAGTTTAATACAAACCAAAGATCACCCCAATAGTACAACCATATCAAACATTATGAGCAAAAATCTGAAACCTACATAAAGTAAAATTTTCCAGATTTCATATCTAACTCTACTCCTTTCATTCTAACACCATTTCTACATCAATAAACATACAATTTAGTCACTAATTCAACCACAATTTCATCTAGATCTTCACTTGAACACTTAATCATAAAATGGTAGCACACATAAAAAGGTTCTTACTTTAATTTACACCTCATCTAACATCATACTAACCTCAAAACCAATCCAAAACATTTAATTCACACACTACATATATCCAACATCACTCATCCTCACATAACCATGACTTATGCCCATACAATCTATACACAAACTTCATGAAATTAATGCACCAATAAGCACAATAAATGATTTTAACTACCAATTAAAGAACACAAAACAAAATTCTCACCTAAACAAGCTTCAAGCTTTAATTCTTCACCAACTCACCAAATCCTCTACTTCACCCTTCACACCCACGACAATCACCAAGTTAAAGGAGATAGAAGGCTTAAGCTTAGACACATGAAGAGGAAGCACTTAAGGTAGAAGAGAAGAGTAGCAATTAAGCTAAAAAGAGGGAGAAAATTCGATGAAGAAGGAGAGGAAGCACCAACGGATGAGAGAGGAAAAAAATCACTCTTAAAGCCCTTTTACCCTTTCCAAATGGGAGTATTGTGGAAGCCTCCCACAAGTTGGTTAATTAGATAACCATTAATAATAAGACTAAGTAGGCAAGTGACATGTGTCACTTGCCACTTGTCTTATTTATAATCCCTCATTAATTCATTTCCAAAAACAATTCAATTTCTACTCCAATTTCTCTCCAAATTCTAATGGCTCAAAGTAATAAATCCTAAAATCATGTATCTACACTTTCAGTGCCATTGGGCAGTCATTTTCGGTACCGAAAACCAAATCAGTCTATCACTTGTCAATTTTTCGGTTCGAAAAGGTATCCCAAAAAATTTCCAGAAAATTTTCTAAAATGCCCTAAAAATATAAAGCACACAGAACTCAACTCCAATTTAATTTTCAAGCACAACAACATATTTTTTTCACAATAAACACATATGTCAAGAAATGTCATGAATGCATGTACAGTCATATGCATGTGCAAAAATTGCCATTCATCCATATATAGAGGCCAAATTATGTATGATTATGCCGAGATATGTTTCCACACTCCTAACCCGTCTCAAATGACCAATTTACCTTCTCATCGGTGATGGGATGTTTCAATATGGACTACCCAATCAAATTAGGCCTAAGCCCATAACCGTCCATCATGTAAGCCCACACATTCTCCTAACCATGCATTCTCTAATCCATATATGTAAACACAACATTTTGGTTATGACATCTTATGAATCCTAACATGAAAGCCCAATCCAACACTTGGATCTGAGCTCAATCCAACTCTTAGATTTACAATCTTCCTTTTACTAACTTTACTAAAATTATTATTGTTTGTTATTGCAATTGGAATTAATATTAATCTAATTAAAATGAATTCCTAATTCTAGAAATTAATTCATAACTGATTTACCGTAAAATAATTATTTGATGTCCAAAATTAAATAACTTCAATCTTGACATACATGCCAATTTTCTACTCTTACTAGAAAATCTATTGCTCTACTAAAATTAATTCAAATTTAATTTATATAATTTTCCAAAATTTCCAGAAAATCCAATCATCATTCCAAGCATCTATAGGTCATTTCATGATGATCAAAATAATTTAGGAATCACCTAAAAATTATCCTGATTACTGAAATACCGATAAGACACCAAAAACAAAAAATATGATTTATAAAATTTTCTAAAAATAAAATTTCGAACAAAATCGTTTAGGAATGCACAATACATAAACTTTAACACATTTTTATCACATAAAAATATTTTTAAGGTACTAGAACCAAAGTATAAACATATAAAAACATCAAACGAAACAAATCCTACAATTTCTAGAAAACTATCCAGATTTGGAAAATTGTTTGATAAAATTATTAAAACACTTTTAGTAATTCTACAAATATTAAATAGGCATAAACATATCCCAAATATCTTCAAATAATTTTTATAGAATCAAATTCCACAAAAATCATAGTTTAGCCAATAGATATAACATGTCTAACAGAAAGACATATTTCATACATGTTCTTGTAAAGTCAAAATTAAATATTTTAATCACATTAAAAATATTTTCAATCATACTTAATCATTAACTTACATCTTATGAATAGATTGGTGAAAGAAAATCACAAAAACCATTTTCTATAATCAATTTAATGAAAACATTATAGGACCCTAAGTTGTCACAACTACGAAAACAATTTTCACATGTCATGTATTCCACATCTAACAAGGCACAAGATGGCCTTGATACCACTGTTAGGTTCCGATCATGCATCTCATACATAATATATATCAAATATACATAACAAAAATAAAACGAAACCTTAAAAAATAGATCTACTCATGCATATAGATATAGAAAAACAAAAACATGAAATGTAAGATGTTTACATACCTTTATGACGATCTCCTTCATTCTTTAATCTTCTTTGCATTGCATTGTCGTAAAACACAATGATAAACATAGACTGTCTCTAGTGAAGGTCCATACAAAGATAGAAGGATGAAACCTCACTAGGAGATGACTAGAATTCTTCCTTTGTGTTAGCAAAGGGAAGAACTATTGAGTGAGTTAGAGAGAAAAAATGTGCGTGTAAGAAACAGAACCTTTCTTTTTCTCTTCTTGTCTGTTACATAAGAGGCATAAAAATCATCTCAATTTTCTGCACCATTTGGCCTTCCATAACTCCCATCGCTATTGGAAAGTTATGGGAAGTTAATGGTCATTAATAGCATGCATTATTGGAAGTTAATGACCATTAATTTCATGCATTAATGGAAGTTATAGGAAGTTAATAACCATGAATAATATGCATTAATGGAAGCCAACAATACTTATTTCTAATCCATTCAGTGCAAAGTTTTCTACCATGATCACATTGCGATACAATCCTGAAACACTCTCTCATATCTTGAATCACCATTCAAGACCATTTTACTCATCTTTCTGATCTCGTATGTGTATGATCCATTAGGTTCCTAGTTATGTTAGCCAATTGAATTAACACTTATTTCAAGTAAGTCAAGAGCGGTATCTAACAACACATTATGACCCCCAATTGACCAGAAAGTTCGTGGTTTAATTACAAACCCTTCCATATGCAATATTGCCATGCAATTCATCCTTTCACCATCTATACCCCACTTGGTTCAGAGAATGTCAAAGTGTCAACTTCCACTAGACTAACTACATCACATCTAGTCCAAGTGTTATTAGATATTGTCCTAAGGATCTCATTACTCTATGTATTATTGAAGACTCTCTTCATGACACATATATGCTCTTCATTACATCAATTTAAGATCCACATCAAATCTATAAACATATGAACATCAAAATAATGAAAAATTTCTTTATTAATCATAAAACAATTTATACAATAGGTGCTAGAGGTGATTGCCTTTAGAGCATTTCTCTAATAATTGCATAGCCCACAATCGTGGCCTGCATCTGGCAGATGCGTAGCCACTTCCAAACTTCACTTTTTGAGGGATTTTTAAGACCTTTCAGAGCCCAGAAAAACCCTAGTTCAACCTTTAACACAAAAGAACATAAATAAAACAACAAGAACAGAAAGAAGGAGCTTTACATTCATCCACTCTTGGAAACCATAAAGGGAAAAAAAGAAAAAAGAGAAGAAGAATAAGAGGAACAAAGAGGAAGAAGAAGTGGATCCCAATGCTACTGCTCCCTAGATCAAGTGGTATCCCGACACCGTTGCCTCCCCGATTTGTCCAACCTAAACTCCAATTTCTTTTCATTTTCTTTTTCATTGAAATGTTTAAAGTTGAGATGGATTGTATGGAATTATTTCGTTTTTCTGCTTATTGTTTCGGGTATTGTGATTGATTAGTGTAATTGTACATTTCGGTAACAAACCGAGAGGGTGAACTAGATAAAAATGATTAGATCAGATTAATGAGAGTTAGGTGATCTAAATGACCATTTAATCAATCTAGTCGGTAATTTCATAGAGAAAGATCTTATGCAAGACCTGATTGTTTACTAGAGAGCATTAGAACTAATTAAAATTGTAGGTAATTTGTGAATTAAGATATTGCAAGCTCTATAATTCGATTAGGATTTACAATTTAGGTTTTAATGGTTATAACTCGAAAGAGAGTAATCAACCCTACGACCATCTAGAATTGACATCCTGTAAACACATAAATGGCGAAATTAGCATTAATGAAAGGTAAAATCTCCTCTTTCATAACCTGATTAACTCTCTTGACGGACTTCCATTGTGACCTGTGTGACTGCCCAGTTTAATTATGTTTTTGTTGAAATTTTGTGTTACAATTCTTGAATCAATTTCTCATATTTAATTTATGTATTCACTTATGTAGTTTTTATTTCCTTTTATTATTTTCTCTGAGCCTTAGACAACTTAGGATTAGGCTAGTACCCTCCTCATAGGATCGACCCTTCAATACTACAAAGTATGACCTATGCACTTATACTCCCCGAAATGCATTGAGGCGTAGCAATTGACTAAACATCTAGGGGTAAAGCACTGTTTCAGTGCGTGTAGCACCCCTTACCTCAGGATAGGCACCAAGACGCCCTGAGGTCATTTCGGTACATATCCTACGATAAAGGCGAGCTACGTTCGATCACTACACTCACTTCAAGTGGCATCGTATCATTTATCACTTCTAAAATGTCGATAGAAAATCACAATATTTTTAAAACCAACTTTTTCCTCATTTCATTTCTCAAATCAAAAGTCTACATTGTGTCTTTCAACCTTTTCTACACGTACATTCACAAAACCTAGTACAAAAGTACTATATGAAAGAGGAAAATATATCAAATCTAGCTAAGCCATCCGAAATCCCAGCTGACTGACCTTTGAGCCATGACTTCTCTTGCTAAAACTCAATCCACATGGCAGTGGAGCCTCTCAGTAGTTAGGGTCGTCGCTCGGCCCTGAAAAGATAACGTTGCAACTTTGGTGAGTTTTGCGAGCTCAATGAGGTAACCATCATCGATGGTTCACTCAATTGATGCAACACATCAATTCACATAACAATTATTTCACAATTTTACAATTCACATAAGTATTAAATTTTCACTTAAGCAGAAGAAAATTATGCATTTCAATCAATCAAACTTGCATAACCAAATACATATGAAATGATCATGAGACTTTTTTCCAATTGTTACATTGTTGTGACTGAGTGCCTGAACTGTCCCATATCCATTTTGGATACCGTGCTCATTAATAACTATCCCTTATCCGTGGAGGATACAGGGCTCATTATACGTTGAGCCTGAGGCTCTGAAACACTTTTGAGCTCGAGGCTCATTTCCATGCATTGAGCTTTAAGCTCTGATCGTTGGCTACTCTAGTCACAACTTCCATTATCTAACTTTGCATGAATGAATGGAATGCACGTAACACTATCATTCCCTTAATAAAACACATAGGTCTGCACATTCACGTTCAAGCAACACTTCAATATCTCAACCCCCACCGCATAGTCATCGGATCTTTTGTCCGAAATCCAAAATCCAATCTCATTCATTCATTACTCAAATCACAATTATAAGCAAACAATAATTGAGAGAAACCTTCTAGGTTACTCATAAGTTTCTCCCGAAGCTAATGCCTGGAAGATCTGGCAACGTCTAGAGGTTGACGTTCTAGTTGCTCCTCTATAACAAATAATATACACAATACCACAATTTCTTCAATCATAAGTATCCAATGATGCACGTATATGAAATAACTTATGTACAATGCATGTTCATGACAATCCCAGGGTATCAATCCCTTATTCCGATCACATTATTAGTCCTATATCTGAAACTCATCTAACTATGATTCATGCTTAGGTTTATGCCTCACTAAAACCATCGAAATCACAATTCATTACTCATTTGGAATCCTATAGATCCAGACATAATCGAAACACTGAAGTATGCTCAGTGGAACAACCCCAGTTCATATAATGTAAGGGTGCACTCACCGTACCCACTCCACGTTTCTCACTCAATCTTTCTTAATTCATTTAAGATGACTATGATTTTTAGGTGAAGATGTAGGGTAATATCTTATGAGTCCAATGGTTCAAGAAGCAATTTATGTGGACTCCTATAGAAGAACTTATGGCTAGGCGAAGAAAGACAGAAAAAGCTAAAACCCAAAAGGAAAAAAACACAGAAGGAAGAAAAATCAAAAGAAGCGAAACTCAGAAGGAACCAAAACACAAAAGGAATAAAACACAAAAGGAAGAAAACTCAAAAGAAGCGAAACTCAAAAGGAACCAAAACACAGAAGGAATAAAACACAGAAGGAAGAAAACTCAGAAGAAGCGAAACTCAAAAGGAACCAAAACACAGAAGGAAGAAAACTCAAAAGAAGCAAAACTCAAAAGGAACCAAAACACAAAAGGAATAAAACACAGGAGGAAGAAAACTCAGAAGAAGTGAAACTCAGAAGGAACCAAAACACAAAAGGAATAAAACACAAAAGGAAGAAAAATTAGAAGAAGCAAAACTCAGAAAGGAACCAAAACACAGAATGAATTCATGAATAGTAACACAAAAGGAGTTCATGAACATTAACACAGAAGGAGTTCATGAACAGTAACATAGAAGGAGTTCATAAACAGTAACATAGAAGGAGCAAAACACAGAATAAGATGACATCATCAATGACGTCATCATAGAAGAAGTAAAACTCAAACGATACAAAACATAGAAGAAGATGACGTTATCATGGAAGAAGTAAATGTTAAGTCGAAATGACTTTACATAAATGATTTTGATGAAGTAAAAATAAAAATGAAAAGCAGATGAAAGAAAAACATACGGAAGCAAATTGAAAAGCAGACATAAGCAAATATAAAAACAGACGGAAGAAAGCAAACGGAAGAAAAACAGACGAAGAAAAAAGGACGGAAGAAAAGCAGACAGAAGAAAAAGTAGACGAAAGAAAGCAGACAGAAGAAAAGCAAACGGAAGATAAATCAAAAAGTAGAAGAAGAAAGCAGACGGAAGAAAAACAAACGAAGAAAAGCAGACGGAAGAAAAACAGACAGAAACTAAGAAGAAAAGCAGATGAAAGAAAGTAGACGGAAGAAAAGCATATGGAAGCTAAATTGAAAAGCAGACGAAGAAAAGCAGACGGAAGAAAAAGCAAACGAAAGAAAGCAGACGAAAGAAAAGTAGACGAAAGCTAAATCGAAAAGCAGACAAAGAAAAGCAGACGAAAGAAAAACAGACAAAAGAAAAGAAGACGGAAGCCAAATAGAAAAGCAGACGGAAGCTAAATTGAAAAGCAGATGAAGAAAAGCAGACGGAAGAAAAAAAGCAAATGAAAGAAAAGCAGACGGAAGCAAACCACGTCAGATCAAGAATCAATTTGAGTTAGTTACAGAGCTCAACTAAATAACCGTTTCTTGAAGAAGCAACAATTAAGAATCAAGAATCAGTTGAAGACGAAGACTATAAATATGAGTCAGAGTTGAAGATTGAAAAAGTTACATGAATTGTGAAAGTTACAAAAGTTAGCAATACTTGAGAGAAAATATTGTGTGAAAAATCTAGAGCTATTTTCTGTAATAAAGCTCGAAAAACCTTTCAGATTGAAAGTAGTATAGATAGCTTACAGAGGCTAAGTGTGAAAGAATACTGATTGTAACAGACCTGAAGAGGCTCGGAGACAAAGAATACTTGTAACATTTTTTAGAGATAGTGAAATCTCAAAAAGATATCTAAGGACTGGACGTAGCCCACGGTTCGGGGTGAACCAGTATAAAAATTGCCGTGTCAACATCTCTCTACCCTTTATCTCTCTTATCTTTCAATTTTCGATCTTACTAGTTGTTATACAAGTTTTCGAAAAATACCTTATAACTTTAGTTTTCAGTAGTTCTTGTAAAAAGAATAAGTTTCTTTTAACAAAAGGTTTACGAAGGGGCTTAGCGAAAAGATATACATAATTCAACCCCCCTTCTTGTGCATTTGTATATTGTATAATTAGTCTTGTATTAACGCGTGATTCACTTCAATTGGTATCAGAGCTTGGTATCCAAGGATCACCTTAACAAAGTATGGATTAAAGATTATGGCGGAATCACATACATACATAGTGGAAGGTGCCTCAGTCACTAGACCTCCGGCGTTTAACGGAGAAGACTATCACTACTGGAAAGATAGGATGCGGTTGTTTATCGAATCTACTCATGTTGACCTTTGGGACGTAATAGAGAATGGACCATACACACCAGCGGATGAAGAAGGAAATCTTATTCCACGAATCAGATGGACGGCTGATCAAAAGGTGAGATTTCAACTAAACTCCAAAGCAAAGTTCTTCTTGAGTTGTGCCTTAAGCAGAAGTGAGTACGATAAAGTCCACGGATGCGATACTGCGAAGGAGATGTGGGATACGTTATCCATCGCACATGAAGGTACGAACCAAGTTAAAGAATCCAAGATAAGTATTCTTGTGCATCAGTACGAGCTGTTCAAAATGAAAGATGAAGAATCTATTGATCAAATGTTTGGAAGATTTCAAACAATTATCAATGGACTAAAAGCTCTTGGAAGAACTTACGACAACCAAGATCACGTTCGTAAGATCCTAAGAAGTCTACCAAAGAGGTGGAGACCAAAAGTTACTGCTGTACAGGAAGCCAAGGATTTAAGCATATTAAAACTTGACGAACTGCTTGGATCGTTGAAGATACATGAAGTTGAGCTCGATGCTGAAGACAAGCCCAAACGGGACAAGTCGATAGCACTAAAGGCCGGACAAAAGAATCATAAGACTCAAAGGAAGAGGAATTCATCAAAAGCGCTGAAGATTGAAGAATCAAAGAACGATGATTCCAGTGAGTCAGAACAGGAGTCGAGTGAAGAAGATGACGAGCTATCCTTCATTTCCAAGAAGATCAGACGGATGTGGAAGAAGAAGTCCAAAGGAAATCAAATCTTCAAAAAGAACGGCAAAGATGATGGGAAGATAGAGAAGACATCCATCATATGCTACGAGTGCAACAAACCAGGACATTACAAGTCCGAGTGTCCAACATTAAAGAGGAAACCAAAGAAGAGTAGAGAAGGCAAGAAAAGCATGATGGCAACCTGGGAGGATCTAGATTCATCCGAATCAGATACATGCTCCGAGACATCAGATCATGCAAATATATGCCTGGTAGCCGAAGAGGAAAGTGATGAGGAGGTAACCTCTAAATATGATGACTTGCAAGATGCATATTCTGAACTACTAGAAGATTCTCATGCTATTCTAAAACAATACAAATTGTTGAAGAAAAAGTATGTAGAAAATCTAAAAAATACACAAGAGATAGAAAGAGAGAACATTTGTTTAAGAAGAAAGTAGACGAAATTAAGAAAAAGAAAGTCATAGATAGATATGAAGAGATAAATCAACTGAAGCTTAGGATCAAGAGTCTTTTAGTTGATCTAGAAACTTTCACTGAAAGTACGAGAAGAATGAATGATATGTTAGGAAAGTGTAGACGTCCGAGTGATAAAACTGGATTAGGGTTCACTAGAAATAAGTCTCAACAGAAAAGGAAACCATTCTTTCAGAAAAAAGAAGTTTCAACAATCACATTTTCATCAACAATCTTATCAAATGCATCATTATCATTCTGTGCATTTTGCTAACCCGAGAGGACCCAAGAAAATTTAGGTACCAAAAAATAAAATAATATCTCCGGCAGATATCCTTCTTTGGAAGAGGCAGCAAGCACCATTGGTATTTAGACAGTGGATGCTCACGACACATGACGGGAAGAAGGTCTATGTTCCTAGATTTTCATTATAAGAAGGGAGGATAGGTAACTTTTGGAGACAACTAGCAGGGCAAGATAATTGGAATCTATAAAATAGGTAAAGATTCCTTTGCATGTATTGATAATGTGCTGCTTATTGATGGTCTGAAACACAACTTGATTAGTGTCAGTCAATTGTGTGATTCTGGTTTTGAAGTTATGTTCAATTAAAATCTTTGTAAAGTCAGAAACAAAGATGGGTCTATATTTTTTCTACCAAAATAAGAAATAATCTTTACAAAATTGATTTAGAAGATTTTCAGAATCAAAATGTTTCGTGTTTTTTATCAACTGAAGAAGAAATACTTATCTGGCATAAAAAGCTAGGTCATGTCAGTTTTAAACATATTTCAAAGTTGTTAAATCATGATTTGGTAAGAGGTTTACCAAAAATAAGTTTTGACAAGGATCTCTTTTGTGAAAGTTGTCATAAAGGAAAACAAGTCAAAACATCGTTTTCTTCTAAAAATATTGTAACATCATCTAGACCTCTAGAATTATTACATATGGATTTATTTGGTCCAACTAGGACAATAAGTCTTGGCGGAAAGAAATATGGACTTGTTATTGTTGATGACTTTACTAGATTTTGTTGGATATTGTTTTTGTCACACAAGGATGAGTCTTTTAAGTGTTTTAGAACCCTTTCTAGAAAGTTACAGAATGAAAAAGGAATGTCTATAGCTAGTATTAGGAGTGATCATGGTGGAGAATTTGATAATGAGAAGTTTAGAATATTCTGTGAGGAGAATGGAATTTTCCACTATTTCTCTGCTCTTAGGACTCCGCAGCAAAATGGAGTTGTTGAAAGGAAGAACAAGATGATTCAAGAGATGGCAAGGACTATATTGTGTAAGTTGAATCTTCCTAAGTACTTCTGGGCAGAAGTTGTGAATACAGCATGTTATATTCAGAATAGAATATTGCTGCGACCTTTATTGAAGAAAACTCCTTATGAGTTATGGAATGAAAGGAGACCGAATATATCTTACTTTCATCCATTTGGTTGCAAGTTCTCTACACTGAATACAAGGGAGTTTTTGGATAAATTCGATTCAAAGACCTATCCTGGTATCTTTCTAGGCTACTTTTTATCATCAAAGGCTTTTAGGGTTTACAATCTTAACTCAAAGACTGTTGAGGAGACTATTCATGTCAAGTTTGATAATAGTTCCCAACCAAGTAAGGAAGATGACATGGATAGTGAAGTCCCTTCAACGCCCTTAGGTGATACTATAGAAGCTTCATCATCACGAACTCAGTTAGACAAGGTTGAGGATATTCCAGAGACTCTTAAGTTAAAAAGTGATTGGAGATAAGAGTTCTCATCCAGAAGTGTTAATTATTGGAGAGACCTCAGAAGGAGTCCGAACAAGGTCAAACTTTAGAAGAGAAGCTAATGTAGCCTTTATCTCTGAAATAGTGCCTAAAAAGATTGAAGAAGCTCTTCAAAATGAAGCGTGAATTTTAGCCATGCAAGAGAAGCTGAACCAATTTACTAGAAATAAAGTTTAGTCCTTGGTTCCTAAACCCTCGAAGAAATCCATTATAGGAACTAGATGGGTTTTTAAGAATAAGTTAGACAAATCAGGGAGAGTAAGTCGGAATAAAGCCAGATTAGTAGCACAAGGCTATAATCAGCAAGAAGGAATAGACTATAATGACACATATGTTCCAGTAGCAAGAGTGGAAGCAATTAGGATATTGCTGGCATATGTTGTTTGTCATGATATAAAGCTTTTTCAGATGGATGTGAAAAGCACATTTCTGAATGGTTTTATAGACGAAGAGGTGTATGTTAGGCAACCTCCTGACTTCGAGGATGTTAATTATCTAGATAATGTCTATAGACTTCATAAGACTTTATACGGCTTGAAGCAAGCTCCTAGAGCTTGGTATGATCGTCTAAGTACTTTTCTTATTGAGAGTGGTTTTAGCAGCGGTCAGGTAGATAAGAACCTCTTTAGGAAGAATTATGAGAATGATTTTATTTTAGTGCAAATTTATGTTGATGATATTATTTTTGGTGCTACTTTAAAAAGTTTATGCATGAGTTTTGAGAGTCTAATGAAAAATGAGTTTGAGAAGAATATGATGGGAGTGTTAAAGTTGTTTCTTGGGTTGCAAGTTAAGCAAACCAAAGAGAAGATCTTTATCCATCAACAAAAATAAGTGAAAGAATTATTGTCTAAATTTGATGAATAAAGTGAAGCCTATGGCAACTCCGATGCATCCTTCGAACCTTTTATCGAAAGACGAAGTTAGTAAGAAGGTGGATCAAACCCTGTATAGAGGGATGATTGACTCTTTGCTTTATCTTACAGCAAGCAGACCTGACATACTGTTCAGTGTATACTTGTGTGCAAGGTTTCAGGCCAATCCTGGAGAGTCTCATTACATTACTGTTAAAAGAATTATGAGATATCTCGCAGGTACTACTGATATTTGCTTAATGTTTGAGAAAGGTAAAGATTTCAGGTTGATTAGATATTGCGATGCAGACTATGTCGGAGATAGAATTGAAAGGAAGAGTACTGTTGGACCAATGGTGGTTGACAAATTAAATCCCTTTATGTTTTGATAATAATAAAATATCTAAAAATAGTTAAGAAATTATTTCAGGTATTATTCAATGAAAGGATTGTGCAAATCAAGATGAGCAAGTGTCTAATCAAT
>JANTPM010401982.1:0-14431 GCA_025434745.1 Erythroxylum divaricatum
TTTGCACGATTCTTTCATTGAATAATACCTGAAACAATTTCTTAACCAATTCTATACATTTTATTATTATCAAAACACAAGTGGAATTAATTTGTCAACCACCATTGGTCCAACAGGTTGCAGGCAACAGCATCACCACCAAGGTCCATAACATGCTTCTTAAATACCTTTAGTTGTAGTCTTTAGTTAAAGGATTTATAATTATAAGATTAGTCTTAATATATTCAATACTCTTTGTTTTTGAACTTCCTACTTTATGAAAAAATACTTCAACTCTTTATGTTTAGCACCTCTAGAGTACTTGTCACTCTTAGAAAAGAAAATTGTTGCATAATTGTCATAATAAATTTTTAGTGGCTTAGTAATGGTGTCGACAACCCCAAACTCTAAAATAAAGTTCTACAAACTTAAGGCATGTATTGTATCCTTAAAATAAGCTACAAATTTCACTTCTGTAGTGGATGAAATAATGATAAATTGTTTAGCACTTTTTTATGAAATTGCTCCTTTTTTTAGTATGAGTAGTCAAATGTTAATTTTCTACGATCATCACATCTAACAAGATCTGAATCTGAATACTCAATCACTTCTAATGGATTAGGTCTTCTATACATGAGCATGTAGTTCTTTGTTCCTTAAAGATACCTTAAAATTTTCTTTTCATCTTTCCAACGATCTACAATAGGATTACTTTGATATCTATCTAGCATTCTAATCGCAAAGTTGATATTGGATCTTGTGCATGTTTGCAAATACAACAAACTACCAACAACGGAACCATATGGAATAGATTCTATTTGTTTACGTTCCATATCTTTCTTTGAACATTGCATGAGACTACATTTATCCTCTTTTTTTATTGGGACAATACTTGCTAATCATTTGTTCATATTAAATTTCTTAAGAATTCTTTCCATATGATCTTTCTAAGACAATCTTAATAGTCCTTATGATCTATTTCATAATATTGAAATTCCTATCACATAGGATGTCCTCTCCTATATCTTTTATTTCAAAATTCTTAGAGAGGATCTTTAGTCATATCTAAGTCATTAAATGCAAGTAAAATATTATCAACATATAAAATTAGGAATGTAAACTTAGCCCCACTAATCTTTTCATAGATACATTGATCAATAATATTTTTTTGAAAGCTAAAAGATGTTATAATATCATTAAACTTAATATACCATTATCAAGAAGCTTGTTTAAATCTATATATTTTCTAAAGTTTACACATCATATGGCTCTTTCCTTCTATAGAAAAAACTTTATGTTTATCCATACAAACTTTATGCTCAAGACCACAATTCAGAAAAGTACTTTCCACATTCATTTGATGTAGTTCTAAATCAAACTAAGCCACTAATATCATAATTATTCTCAATGCATCTTTTTTGAGACAGGTGGAAAGGTCCATTTATGATCAATGTCATATTTTTTAGTATTAACCTCTAGCAGCATGACTAGCTTTATATCGTCTAATGTTGCCATTCGAGTTACATTTGGTCTTAAAGGCCTATCTGCATTCGACTTGCTTAAATCCTTCTGGCAAATCAACGAGATCCCATACATTATTTTGCACCATGAATTTAATTCACCTTCATCACATCAATTTATCTATCAAACTTGTCACTTTTTATGGCTTGAGAAAACAAAATGGGATCCTTATTAGTGTTCTAATCAAATTCTAACTCTTGCAAATAAATCACATAGTCATTAGGAATAACTTATCTCCTTATTATTAAAAGTTTATTTAAAGCTATTCAACGTGTCCATTTATGTCAATTGGTTGTCAGTTAGTTCCTTCACGAGCTGTTGTTTTATCCAAATGTTATCCATAATCATTTTGTTCTTCCAATATTGGGATAATATTTGGTATAGATATGGATACCAAGACATTTATAGCTAATGGAACATCAACCCTTATTTCACTAATATCCACTGTATAGTTTTCAGCACTCCAACTATCCTCGTCAATTTCAATGAACTGTTTTTTAAAAAAATCATTTCCAATGAACTTGGCATCAACTATTTCAACAATTATTGAACTACAATTTGGACAATAAAGCCTGTATCCTTTAGATTTATCTAGTAACCAATAAAATAACCACTAGTTGTTTAAGAACCAAAATTCCTTTCATATGGATTATAAATTCGTGCTTTTGCTGAACAACCCTAAATACGCAAGTGCCTCATACTAGGTTTTATTTCAGTTTATAACTCAAAAGGAGCTTTAGGGATTACCTTACTAGGAATGCTATTCAACAAATACATAACAAGTTTGAGTGCATGGATCCACAAGGTTTTGGGAATGAGGAATTACTTATCATACTCCTAACTATATTTATTAATGTCTTATTACGCCTTTCTGCCGCACCATTTTGTTAAGGTGTGTCTGGCATAATATATTGTGTACATATGCTATGTTTTTTGAGAAACTTTATGAATGGAACTGGACATTTTCCTAATTCATCATATTTTTTAAAATATTCACCAACTTTATCAAATCTTACATTTTTTTACTTTTTTTATCTAATTGGGTTTCAACTTCCTTTATAAGCACCTCAAGGACGTTTACAACTTAATATTTTTCATTAAGCAAATATACATATCAATAACGTGAAAAAATCTATAAATGTGATAAAATACTTTTTTCCCACTAAAGTATAAAGTGTCAAAAGATCCATATATATTAGATTGTATAATTTCAAAGAATTGAGTACTTTTGTGGCTCCTTTTTTACTACATTTGGTTTGCTTTCTAGTTAATGCAATCCACACATATATTGAGATCAATAAAACCTAAATTAGAAAGATTTTCATTATTTACCAATCTTTTTAATCTTTCGTTAGTTATATGAACCAAATGTTTATGCTATAAATAAGATAAATTATCATTCATTATGATATGCTTAATTTCAATAGTATGATAAATATAAAACAAGGATTCATAAAAATTAATATCTTGTTCCAATTTATATAAATTATTCATAAGAGTTTCACAACTAATAATGGAATTATGTTTAAACAAATTGAAACAGCCATCACCAAACTTAAAAGTAAACCCTCTATCATTAAGTTTAGAAATAGAAATTAAGTTTCCAGAATTGAAGGTATATAGAGAGTTTATATTAGATCTATGTGATAATCAATACCTAATATTAAACGATAATTCCCTATGCCTTCAATTAAGACCTTCTTATAGTTTCTCAAGAAAAAAATCTCTATTGGGTTTTTGGTTAAGATTATAAGGAGTCCTAGAATAACATTAGAAATACGAGTAGTTGCACCTATATTAAGCTACCAAGTATTAGAAGGAACTCCACTTAAGTTTAGTTTAGAATGTATAACAAGGTTTTATGTACTTTCTTAAAATCAAACTAAGCCTTACGTTTCATACAAGTTCCTACAGATATGACACTTATCTTTCTTTGTTTCCTTCTTGTCAATATTAGTAGTAACCTATGTCACTTTAGCAGACACTTTCTTCTTAAATTTCGTAGCCTTTGGCTTGTTAATCTTGATAGCTCTTTAGCCCACAAGGTTAATTAAATGAACTCATTGATTCTTTAACCTTGTTTCCTCTTAAATGAGCATACTGGACAATTCATTAACATTCCACTTATCTTTTATACTATTGTACTTAATTTGAAAAGGTTTATAATTAAGAGGTAATGAGTTCTTAATGGATTGCACTAAAAAGGAGTCATCAATATCATATTAAGGGTCTTTAATATTACTACAATATCTGTCATCTCTAGGATATGTTGTTGCATGCTCCTCGACCCATTAAACTTCATAGTAGTGAGTTCAGTCATTATTGTACAAGCAAGATACTTATCTGCATAACAAAGATGTTCTTCCACAAATTTAAGATATTTTTTAACACTTTTACTTTGTGGAATAATGGTCTTAATATTGTTGGCAGTAGTCATTTACTTGAAATTAATATAGAATCTATTAGACCTTTCTCATGCTGTATAGTTTATCTTCTCAATCTCATTGCTTGTATTTGCAATGGCAATATGTTATTCTTCTAACAATGCTAAATCAAGATAAAAAACACATAAATAAAAATTAATTTATTCACACTATTTAGGGAAGTTCAAACCATTAAACAAAATATCAGAAGAAGCATACCAATGAAGATAAATAGATTCAAATAAATAAATTCTGAATAAATAGAGTCATTCATAATAGAGTTGTGAGGAGCATCGGTTTTGTTTGTTAAGAAGGATGGTACACTATAGATGTGCATCAATTACAGGCAATTGAATAGAGTCAAAGTGAAGAATAAGTATCCGTTGCTAAGGATTGAAGACTTATTTGATCAGTTGAAAGATGCATGAGTGTTTTCAAAAATAGATCTGCGATTGGGGTACTATTAACTTTTGGTAAAGGGTGTGGATGTACCGAAGACTGCATTTAGGACCCGTTATGAACATTATGAATTCCTAGTAATGCCATTCGGGTTAACTAATGATCCAGCGATATTTATAAATATGATGAATAGAGTATTCAGGCTATATTTGGACCACTTTATTGTGATATTTATAGATGATATCCTGGTTTATTCTAAAAATGAACATGACCATACTGAGCATCTCCAAATTATATTGCAGACCCTGCGGGAAAAACAATTGTATGCTAAGCTGAACAAGTGTGATTTCTAGCTTCAAGAGGTATCCTTTCTAGGACATGTTGTCTCTTCTGAGGGGATTAGAGTTAATCCTAGTAAGATAGAAGCAATTGTTAACTGGAATTCACCATAGAATGTGACATAAGTGAGAAATTTTCTAGGTTTAGCTAGTTATTACCATCGATTTATGAAGGGGTTCTCAGTGATAGCATCCCCTTTAACTAAACTGTTATGAAAAGGAGTGAAGTATAAATGGTCTGATAGATGTCAGAATAGTTTTGATCAACTGAAAAGTATGCTTACGGAAGCTCCTGTATTGGTTCAACCTATTTCTAGTAAGGAGTATGTTATGTTTAGTGATGCATCTAGAAATGGTTTGGGTTATGTTTTGATGCAGGATGGAAAGGTAGTTGCTTATGCCTCTAGGCAACTAAAGTCATATGAACAGAATTACCCTACACATAATCTGAAGCTTACAGCAGTAGTGTTTGCTCTGAAAATTTGGCGGCACTACTTGTATAGTAAAAGATATAGAATTTTCACATATCATAAGAGTCTGAGTATCTACTTACCTAGAAAGAACTCAATATGAGATAATGGCGTTGGTTGGAACTATTTAAAGACTATGATTATATTGTAGACTACCATCTGGGTAAGGCTAATGTAGTGGTTGATGTCTTGAGTCGACAAACCATTTCAGCATTATCAATAAAGTAGGGAACTTGTATCTGAAGGAGCTTTTATAGCTCAATTAAAAAAAAGGCCTACTTTGAGATAAGAGATTTATGATGCTCAGAGAGCTGATGATAAGTTACAACAACTTATCTTGACTACTCAGGAAGGTAAACAGCCTGATTTTTTTACGAAAAAAGATGGTGAATTGTAATATAAAGATCGGTTACGTGTGCCAGCTAATGATGAACTAAAGAAAAAGATGTTGAGGCTCAGAATACAATCTTTACTATATATCTTGTTGGAACAAGATGTATCAAGATCTGAAGCAGCATTACTGGTGGTTAGGTATGAAACGGGATGTTGTGGATTAAGTAGCTAAATGTTTGACATGTCAGCAGGTTAAAGCTGAGTACCAGGTTCTATCTGGTTTGTTACATCCTATTTCTATTCCTCAATAGAAATGTGATAACATTACCATGGAGTTTGTCACTGGACTTCCTCCCACTCAAAGAAGACATGATGTTGTATGGGTAATTGTGGATAAGATTACCAAATCTGCTCATTTTATGCCTATTCATCTTGACTTTTCTTTGCATAGAGTTGCAGATTTATATGTGAATGAGATAGTGAGATTGCATGGACTACCATTTTCTATCATTTCTGATAGTGATCCTCGATTTACTTCGAGATTTTGGAAAAGTTTGCAGAAGGCTTTGGGTACCCAAGTTAAGTTTAGTACTGCTTTCCATCTCCAAACAGATAGGCAAACTGAACAGGTTATACAGATATTAGAAGATATGCTTCAGGGTTGTGTGTTAGAGTTTTCAGGAAGTTGGGATACTTATTTGACTCTAATGGAGTTTGCTTACCACAACGGTTATCAGACTAGCATTGGCATGACGCCTTATGAAGCATTGTATAGTAGAAGGTGTAGAACTCCGGTATGTTAGACTAAGTTGAGTGAAAACAAGATGATCGGGCCTAATATTGTGAAAGATACTGAAGAAAAGGTTTAGATTATCCAACATAGTTTGAAAGCTTCCAATGATAGGCAAAATTCCTACGCTGATCTAAAAAGGAAGGATATTGAATATCAAATAGGGGATAAGGTGTTCCTGAAAGCGTCACCATGAAAGAATATACTTTGATTTGGTAAGAAGGGTAACCTTAGTCCGCGATACATTGGTCCTTATGAAAGTTTGAAAAGAATTAGACCAGTAGCTTATCAGTTAGCTCTTCCTGAATTGGCCAGGTTATATGATATATTTCATGTTTCTATGTTAAGAAGATATCGGTTTGATGTTACATATAAGATTCATGTGCAAGAAATTCAAGTACAACCAGATTTGTCTTATGATGAAGAGCCAGTTTTTATATTAGCCAGAGAAGTTAAACAACTTAGGAGCAAGTTAATAACTTTGATAAAAGTACTCTGGCAACACCATAGACTTGAGGAAGAAACATGGGAACCAGAAGAGACTATGAGAGCTCAGTATTTGCAACTATTCAAATCAAGTATGAATTTCGAGGACGAAATTTCTTAAGGAGGGAAGAATTGTAACACCCCATGTTTGGGGCTAGAATATTGAGGAAATTAGTAGTGCATTGCATGCTTATGTATTAGTGACTGTTCATATATACGTGAATAAATATTCTTGACATATGTAAAGACATGTACATGCATTCATTGATATTTCAGGATATAATTGGTTTTAAAATTTCAATTAAAATGAGAATTGTAGTTTTTATGTGTCAAAAATTTATTTGGGGCATATCATGATTATTTCAAAATTTTTGGTAAATTTCAATAATTTTTGAAATTTTTGGGGATATTTTGATTTAGAAAAAATGTTGGGACCCGATCCGGGAACCTGATCCCAACCGGAAATCGAAATAAGTTTATGTTATGGTTTTAGCATGATTATTAGAGGATAGAACTTTTGATTGGAAAATTGACTTCCTTAGAGGTCAAATTGATTTTTATGTCCTTTATGAAAGTTGTAGGTGACTTTCTGATCTTCGCATTGATATAAAATATGAGGTGTTCGGAATTTGGAGTTGAAAGATATAAATTTTCAAAGTTAAATATTGTTTAGGCTTACATTAAATTGGGATAGTATATTTGATTGGATGTTTGACCTCTTTAAAGACAAAATTGATTTTTGAGTTCTACATGGAAGTTGTAGAGCTTCCTTCAAGCTTTGCATAGAGACTAAATTTGTCAAATTTAGAATTCAGAATCAAAAGCTACAATTTAATCTCTACCATCCCATTTTGTTGTGGGGTATAAGGGCAACTTTTCTGATGCATTATTCCCATCTCCTCAAAGTATCTTCTGCATTCATTGTTTATGATTTCCTTTCCATTATCGGTCTGAACCCTTAGAACCCTTGTATCATATTACTTCTCTACTAATTTGACAAATTGAGTTATGGTATGATGGGTTTCATCTTTGTGTCAGAGTAGGAATGTCCAGGTAGCCCTAGAATAATCATCTACAATGGTGAGAAAGAATTGTGATCTGTTTGAGGTAGGGATTCGATAGAGCCCCCATAAATCTATGTGCAAGAGTTCAAAAGTTCTAGTGGTGTTTATTTTATGTTTGGGAAAAGGTTTCCTATGCTGTTTTGCCATTGAACAAACTTGACAATCAGAAATAGCATGAGCAGGAGACTTGATTTCATTGATATGCTGCATTTTCTCTTTAGAAACATGCCCTAATCTATTATGCCAAACATCAAAGGGGACAATAACACTATGAGCAACATTTTGGGTTTTGTAAAAGTCTAGGGGAGGACCTTAGGATCCCTGAAGGTAGTAGGCAGTCTGAACTCAGCTCATACAATCCACTCCGGGTGTTAATAGCTGCTAATATGCTATTAGTCTGAAGGTCCTGCAAAAATAGATTATTAGATACAAAAATAGCAGCAACTTCATTTTGTATGGTGAGTTTGTTTACTGAGAGAAGGTTCTTGAAGAAGTTTGGTTTGTGTAGTATTTCATCAAGAGTAATTTTGTTACCAAGGATAGCTTGGCCTATATGTTTTACTTCTTGTTGTGTGCCATCCGGGAGGGTAACTGGATCATACATTCTGTTCACTTGATAATTATGACAGATATCTAAGTTCTGGATCATGTGTGATGATGCTCCTAAGTCAATCAACCAAGTGCATGTATTTTATGTAATGTATGAATTTGTGCAGCCATTACCTGCGAAGTTTGCAAGTCCTCCCAACTTCACCTCACTTGTGCCCTTGCCTTTTATTGCTTTGGATATTTCTTGCTATATGAATGTGGCTAATCCTTAAGGGATTTGATCATTCCTGTTGATGCATTCACTATGCTCATTTTGCATGTCTGTAGGAGAGTCACCAAATATGGCTAAGTTGGCATTGCCTTTCTACCTAGTCAGCTCTTTGTACCACTCAGGTACTCCATGGATTTTGAAACAAGTTTCTATGGTATACCCTGCCTTCCCACATTTGTCATAATGCTTATCTTCCTTTCTTGTGTATGTCCTCTTGCTGCCGTTGATATTTCTACCCCCTTTCTCGTGTTAGAGTTGGATTGTTGTGCCATCATGGCAGCCTGCATATTGTTCTCATTAGTTGCACTTACTGTTCTTTGTCTTTCAACTGTTTGCATCATTGCATAAACTCTGTTCACCATGGGTAGGGGTTCCATAAGCATAACTTGAATCACAACATGCTCATATTCTTCTTTCAGACCCATCAAGAACTGCACAAGTCGATGTGTGTTTTCTTTATCGCTGATTGCTTTGGCAGCATCACAAATACAAGTGGGTGTCGGGCTTAGGATAGATAAGTCGTCCCAGAGTTTATTGAGCTGGTTATAATATGTAGAGATAGAGAGATTACCTTGTTTAAGTTGACTATTCTTCCTCTCTTTTTGGTACAACATTGGACCATTGGCTTCCCCAAATCTCTCCCTCAGCTCATCCCAAAGATCCTTGGTTATAGGAATGGACAAGAATGCGTCTCCCAGCTCCTTGCTCATTGAATTGAGGATCTAGGACAAGATCATGAAGTCGACTCTCTTCCATATGGTGAGTAGCGTTCTATCTTCTGTTGGTTTAATGCATGATCCGTCGATAAAGGATAGTTTGTCTTTGGCGCAAAGGGCTATCATCATTGCCTTGCTCCATGTTAGATAGTTGTTTCCATTGAAGAGGGTGGTAACTAACACAACTCCTGGATTTTCAGTGTTGGTGATGGAATATTTCTCAAGGTTTGTGGAATCAAGATGGCTGGAGTCACTCTCAGCCATGGTTGACATGTTGGGTGGTGAGTTGGAACACACCATAGGCTTTGATACCATGAAAAGGGATAAGAAAAACTTCTTCTGTATTGATGTTTTCACCAACCCAAACAGTACGTACATACGTTTAGCTATTTATACTAGGAAAGGGCAAACACTATTGGCTATGAACCTGCTGTACCTGTGCTGTATTTACAGTTGCAAGAAATGCATAAAAACAAAAGGAATAAAGGGACAAAAGCTGGCATAGAGGATGGTGTGTCTGTAGCAGTGTACACCGATTGTGTGCTATGGAGTAGAGGAAACGTGGTGCACACTATCAGAAGGCTGTGTGGTCTGATGGTTATAGGCCATGCGGACCAACCCGCCTATAAGAAGGTTCAACCCGTGAGATACAACCCGAGCCCAAGAACCAAGCAAAACTCGGGAGAAATGGATCCAGTCTTTAACAACTTCCATCAAGAGTACTAATAGAAGGCAAGGTTCACGTAATTTCTGCATATTCTTTGTGAAAGTGAAATCTTCATAGCTTTTTATTTTAAGGATATGTTACAGTTGCATAACAAATTCAACAAGGAATAAAGCTGTCACAGTTTTTTATTTTCAGGATAAGTTACAAAACATAACAAATTCAACAATGATTAAAGCTTTCTCTATTTATTTCATCTTGTAATTTCTTTTATTATAAAATAAAAATTTCCTTTCTACAAATACAGTTCCCAATTTTCATCTTAAATTTTATTCTTGTCCTAAATCTTTAGTATATATCTTAAACCAGGAAACAAATTAAAGTTGTCCTGCATAATACTGAAGGAGTATTAAGGGTAGTAGCTTTACTCTAAAATTGGAGCTAGAATGCTCGTTAAAAGACTCGACAAAAATCGAGTAAAGTTACAGTAAAAAAAAGTAAAGATATAGCTATGAAAACTTAATGCCTTTAATTTGAAAATTTTGAAACTGTTCTGCATCTAGTTATATATGGATTATTTGATTTAGATTATTTAGAATCAATAAATGAGACAATTCCATCCTCTTCCAAGAATGTCACTTATATTATAGCAAATAGTGATAATTTAGAGGATGAAAATTCTCTTTAAATTTTGAAATTATTAATAGCTTAGATATGATAAAAGCTTTTATATCCTTTCGTGATCAATTTGTTGATCTACTCTAAAAATTGGTATCATAATCATGGTTATTTGGTGTACAACTTACGAAGATATTCATTAGTAGATTAAGTAAAAATATATATTTGATAGCTGACAACAATAGATAAACACGAGAAATAAACATTTTTTATTTATAGCCTAGAACTTGCATCACTGTTCTATTAGATGCTTTACTAGATTTTAAACATAAATTTTCAAATATCAACTCAAAAATTAGCAGTATAAAGATGACCATAAAGAGTTACATCTTAGATTCTTTGAGCATTATAGTTTACAACTATGTAAAGGTTATTAGAGATGATTTGTATTATATTGTTAACTATGAGTAATTATCCTTATTGTAATCATTTACTTTTGGAAATAAATAAACTTGATAATTGTGTACAAGAATCCCAAATTAAATTAAAGCATCATAAAATAGATATAATTATATATTATTTACAAATTGTCATAAAAAGGCTATAGAATAGTTAAATTAATTATGGAAGAATCAAATATAATATATCAAAGATTTACAAAAAACTTTAGATAGAAGCTCAATTAGAAATTACTAAACATTATAGAAATTATCATCTAAATAGCAAAAGATAAGTATAAAAAGTTAAATCCTAAATGATTAAAAATAGATACTAATTTGCCTTAAATTTTAAAAACAATAAAATATTATGGAAATAAAATTTTTTCTATATAAAAAACTTTAAAAACAAATTATGGATATATAAGATACGATGAAATAAATAAATAAATATTATATAGAAAATAAACCCAAAAAAATCATATGAAAGAATAGATACTTGATCTAATTTTAACAATGAAAATACCTCTTAATTGTAGATAAAATGGATTATTTTATGCAAGCTTCTGATTCAAAAATTGAAGAATTAAATGAATAGATAGAAAATTTAAACTTAAAAACTTTAGCACATATAAAAATAGATTTCATTAAATAAGAAATTCACCGAAATCCTAATATTAGTGATATAACTAGAGCTTCTAGATATCCACCTTTTAGGTATCCTTCACAAAGTTTTAATAGACCTAATTTCGGATATGCTGAAACTCATATGATAACCAAAGATAAAGAAGACTTCACCCCTATAGATAAAAAGAGAACATAAGCTATAACTCCTTTTAGAATATGTTTATATACATATTGCATCCAAAATATAGAAGAAGCTATAGATAAATGGGAACCAACTCTAAGACTAGATATTGCTATTACTAAAATTGATATGAAATGACTAAATGATTTTTAGAAAAAATAGATTTTAGAAAATTTTAGATAAAAACTGAAGAAACTCTATATTTAATTCAGATAATGATATATAAAATCTAATAACTAGAGTCGCTAAAACTTGTCGATTAAAATTTGTTAAAGAAGGAAATATTTTTAAAGATACAACTACTATATGAAAATATGCTATAACATTACAAAAATTACATTTATATGATATATGTGAAATCAATAGAAATATTTGTATTTTCCTAGATTATTATTACCATATTTAAGTGAATGGTGTGATGAAGCTATATTATTGAAAAAAAAAACAGAACAAAGAAAAAATCTTCATTACATTATTAAGGTTTAAAAATGCCTACTATGATAGAATATGATAGTCCTTATTATTACACTAAGATAAAAAGAAATATAAAAGGAAGAGATTTTTAGGAAAAGATATTTAAAGAAACATAAAGCAAAATATTATAAGAAAATAGAAGGATACAAACCTAGAAAACCTATGTTTAGAAGAAATAAGGAAAGAAATAAAAAGATAGCTAAACGTCAATGCTATTATTGTAACGAAAAAGGACATTATGAAAATGAATTCCCTAAAAGATTAAACAAAAATAAAATAGAAATAGATGATGAAATAAATGTAATGATAGAAAATGAAGATTTGATTAGAATTGCTACTTTTGAAGAATGCAATAGATAATCAAATAATAGATACTATAGTATAAACATTTGAACAATATGGAGAATATAGTCAAGAAACACTTATTGATAGAAAAATGATCAAAAAGATTCAAAATACTAAGTATTTTATAAATTTGTATCACTTATTTAATATGACATTATTAAAAAAAAGGTTAAAAGCCAGAAAACATCATATGTTTTATAGTATTAATCTTAAAGAAAAAGCTTTAGATATTAGTTTAAATTCTAATAAAGTAATGATTCCTCTTTCATCTTAAAAATTTATTTCCCCAAAAATTAATCACATTCCTAAAGAGATTAGGGACAAAATAACATGGGTACATATAGGATCCATATCAATGATAGTAAGATCTACTTTCATAGAAGGAATAGATAATTCTATAAATTTAGCAATATTAGATAATAAAATTCGTATAGAAAAGTAGCATATATGGGAATTTTAAAAGGCAATCTTCGATATCAAAACCTTTTTTTAATATCTATCCAAAGATGGATTATAATATAGAAGATAAGATTTTGATAGGACACTCTCTTTCATCTAAGAATTTAAAAGAAAAGACTTAATTAGAGATTGAAATAAACTGTATTCTATAACTAGATGATATCTTACGCCTTATTCAATACTAATCATATAGAATGTTTTGCATAAATATATTATTAACTTCCCAAAAAAAATAGTTGAAAAATATATCCTTCTTATGTAACAAATATATAAGAAACTAAAGATGATTTTTAATTAGATTTTCAACAAAATCCTAAATGGATTCTCACAATAAACTATTGCATAGATTATATTATTCAAAAACTAGTGTTTTAAGTAGTCAACGATATACTAATAATTTGATAAGAACCAATAAAAAGATAAGTTCTAAGTATAAAATTATATGACAATATTTTAATGGTACAAATTATGTTCCTTGTAATATCTTAATTGATACAGGAGCTAGTGAAAGTTACATTAATCATAGTCTAATACATAATTTGATATGTTTCCAACTAAATCAACCTTATTAATATATAAATTTCAATGGTGAAATACATTAGATAGATACCGTCATAGAAACCATTATTAAGATAAGGGACAATAAAATACTTATAAGATTATTAGTTAAAAATGATAGATTCAATTTAGAGATAATGCTAGGAACTAGTTTTCTTGAACAAGTCCAACCTTATAAGATAACTCAGTATGGAATACAAATATCCTATAATAACAAATAAAATATATATTCCAAGATAATGACTATTTCCACTAGTATTTATATTCCAATTGGAATAACTTATAAAAATTATAGAATAGAATGCTTTGCTACCTATATAGATAATGGACCAGGATCTTATTTATATAAAGCGTGTTGCTTTCCTTTACAATATCAGTAAATATTAAAAAATATAATAGGATTAGATATTTATAATAATAAGATACATTTATTAAAAGGTATTAATCAACCTCAAATACTATTAGGATCATTTTTAATAAAATTTCCACCATTTTACTTTTACAATATTGAAATTGATATTGTTTTAGGAAATAATTTCTCCATTTATTTCATAAAAGATTATTTGATACTATTAGATAAAATGTACATTTCAAAACCTCTTGTGGTCATTGGATCATAGTTAATAGAATTAAACTTGCCTATGTGATTGAACCAAATTTATACTATAAATTGGCCCTAATTTCTTAAGTGATTATGCACTTGTTGACTCCTAATTCATGATTTTTGTG
>JANTPM010402182.1:0-14429 GCA_025434745.1 Erythroxylum divaricatum
CTCTCCTTCTCTTCTTCTCTTCATATTTCTCTCTCTTCTTCATGACACTCTCTCTTTTTCTCTTCAATTTTTGTTCTACTCTCTTCTTAAAATGCAAGACAACACTTCTTCTTTCAATTATGCCCTTAATGATCGAGAAATGTCCCATTTACCCTTCCATTTATGCCTTATGTATTTTCCGCTTAAGTATCTTACCAAAAGTACCCTAGAATATTGTGACATAAATCTTTCTTCTATAAAAATGTTCTCCATTGTCTTAAGTTTCTAATGACATCAAAATCAATCCATTTGGTTAAGAACTGCAAAAGTATTACCCCAAATATTTTCGGACTGTTCTTATTCTAACACAATATACTGTACCCAACTTCCATCCAGAACTTGAAAGTCTTAGGGACTGACTTAGATTTTGATTTCTTCATACCATTTGGATCTCCATGTCTCTAGTTTATTTCGAAACAAGAATGATCTTATTTGAAGCTCTACCGATCAAGAAATCATCAAAATACTGAAGTATGTTCAATAAAATATCCAATTCATACTCTTCCAATCGATACCCTTACTTTGATTCAAACAATATTTTTTGAATCAACATCAAAAGCTATAACCTTTCATGGAGACGAAGAAATAAGTGTGTTAGGAATCTATGGGTTTAAGAATCATTTCATTTGGAGGTCAGATAACAAAATTATTACCGAAAGAATCAAACATGATTTTGCCCTCAATCATATTGAACCTGTAATAGGACAAATGACATAACTCTCTCTAAAGATGTCGGATTAAGATCATATTAAGAAAGTTTCAAAGAGGACTTTGAGATATACAACTTTCAAGAAGACATTGAGTACATATTTTATCATCTGAAGGGTCCAAAATGGACCAAACAAAACCAAATGAAAAAGTAGATGAATAGAAAAAGTAGATGAATCAGAAAAATTATTATAACTTTCCCTAAAGATATTAGATTGAGGTGTTATTTAGATAGTTTGAAAGAGGACTTCAAGATATACAACTTTCATGAAGACCTAAAACATATATTCTATCGTATGAAGGGTCAAAAATGTAGCAGACGATAGGATCAAACGAAACTAAATAAAAAACCAGACGAATGGGAAAAAGTAGATGAATCGGGAAAATTGCTATAACTTTCATTACAGATATTGGATTAGGGTGTTATTTAGATGGTTAAAAAGAGGACTTTAAGATATACAACTTTTATGAAGACTTAAAGACTAATTCTATTGTATGAAGGGTAAAAAATGGAGCAGATTATAAGTATAGATGATAGTGTACAGAAGGTCAATCATAAAAGAAGCAGAAAGTCAAACATAGATGATATGACATCATCACAGACGATATGATGTCATCACAGACGATATGACGTCATCACAGAAGATACATTTTACAGACAATATGACATCATCATAGATGATATGGCATCATCACAGATGATACATTTTTATAAACGATATGACATCATCATAGACAGTATGACATCATCATAAACGATACATTTTATACTCCTAAACATCTCCACTTAAAAGGATCATAACTTTTAACTCCAATGTCCAAAATTCTCATGCTATATACCGTTGGAAGACTGGAAAGATAATCTACAACTTTCTAGAAGACATCTTTCTATAATTCAGCTTAGATCAATCCAAAATTTCCCCCGAATTTAAAACACGAACCTTACATTCATCCACCAATATACTACACCTATGACAAATTTTGAGATTCTTAAAGATAGAATTTAAATTTTATGTCTTCATAAGAAATGTAGCCATATGTTTCTAGTTTAATTCAAATTAAGAATTATCTTGTTTGGATAACTAGAGAAATTTTTTTGGCTAAAATACTGAAGCATACTCCTTGAACATTTTTCATATCAACCACCTATTTTGTTTCACAATCTTTCCTTGACACAACTCATACTAAGATCACCCTTTCTACTTCATTTACTCCTCATTCTCAACTCCCTTTTTCAACTCAATACAATCTATAAAAATTGTAATTCATGATTAATCATGAACACCAATAACAGAACATATACATATGTACATATTCTTCATCAACTTACTACACATATTCATCTTCATTTTTGCTTTCATTTTACTTCTAATTTTCACCGTAATTCTTCCCATTTCAAAATCTCTTATCCACCAGAAACACCAAAGAAAAACATGGACTTATCCACATTTCTCATTTACTATTCTAACCTTATCTATCATTTCTAACTCAAAAATTTTCATTCATTTGTTCTTTACTTATGACTAATCACCAAAATTTTTCATTCAATAGTTCTAACTTCTAAGAATGTTCGGGGTCCAACACTAGATAATCTATAGTTTATCTATTCTCTAAATAATGTTAGATAAATATTAGGAGGAAAATAACCCGTTGATTTGGCTTGAAAAGGTGGGTGAGTAACTAAATTAAAAATGTATATATTCCTTATAGAGATTTCTTGATACTTAATAAGAGAAAAATGGGCAATCAGAAGTCAGTGCAATTCACTATATTACTTTTGTAGAGTCTAAAAAACAATAAGCACTATCATTTTCCAGATTCTGTTGACAAATTATTAGCATGCTACCAATTTGGTAAAAGGTCCTTATAGTGACAAAAGAGGATTTGGATAGTAGGAATGAGTATATCTAATATCAAGTTTTCTAGAGTTGACCTGTTTAAATAAAGAAAAGGCTAAGTTGTGAGATAATAATCCAAACAAAGATTGTATTTGTGTGTCAAATAGTACTCATTAACATAAAGTTGTTCAGAAATAAAACTAAATGGCTTATGAACACATTCTTAGAATGTGGCCTGATTAATGACCATATTCTATCTATATTAATATAATAAAAGATTTTGATTTGGTATATATTTCCTAATTAGTAGTGGAATAAATCTTAACCATTTATTACATGGTGGACCTATCAATTAAAAGTCATAGATATATAAATTGTTCCTCTCTCTACTAATTAAGGTAACATTATTTTTCATCTAATTTCTATAACTGAAAAAGTGTCAAAAGAGAGAAACCAATTTTAACTAAGAACGTAGTGATATTTCTCGATCTCTTATCAATAATGACATCTTTCTCATCATGTATGCAATATTACACTCTTATGATTTGTAACAATTTTTTATTCAAGATCCAAAAGTTATTAATGTTAATTTTGATTTATGTCATAAAAATCATATTTTTACATGTGGTGTTATAGCATTTTTTAAATAATCAATTTGTTCATCTATTTAAAACTATAATTATTTGATGATGATTGCCAAATATTTTGATGTTTGAAGAGTTTTATGATTATTCAATATTTATGGTTTCTATATAATAAAAAATATCAAAATTATTATGGTGATGAATTTTGAAGATGGCAAACTAAAATAATGCATCAGGAATATCAACATTAAATCTTATGTATGTAAGACCTTTGTTTTTCTAAGTCGTTGAATTGTACAAGAAGTATGACTCTATAATTTTACTATAAGTATGACTCTATAATTGTACTATAAGTATGACTCTACTCTAGATAATGTCTAGTTTATCTACTCTTTAGATACTAATAGATAAATATTAGCAGGAAAACAACCAGTTGAGTTAACTTGAGAAGTGGGATGAGCAAATAAATAAAAATTTATATATTCCTTACGGACATAACTTGATAGTTAATAAAAGAAAAATGGTTACCCAGAAATCAGTGCAATTGACTCAATTAATTCTGTAAAGTCTAAAAGACATTGAGCACTATCATTTCTAGATGCCTTGGACAAATTATTAGCATGCTACCAATTTAGTGAAAAGTTCATACAGTGACAGAGTATGATCTAGACAACAGGAGGAGTGAGTATATCTAATCTAAGGTTTTTTTTTATAATGGACCTATTTAAGAAAACAAAAGGATTATCTGCAAGATACTAATATAAACATGGATTGCATTCATTTTTTAAAGAGTGCTCATTAACATAAAGTTGTTAAGAACTAAAACCGAGTGGCTTATGAAAAAATTGCTAGAATGTGGCCTGATTTATGACTATATTCTTTATATATTAATATCATTATGAATATAATGGAAGAGTTCTATTTGGTTTATATTTCCTATTTAATAGTGGAATAAATCTTAACCATTTATTCTAGCCACATGATGGATGCACTAGATTAAAAGTCATAGATAAATTGGTCATCTCTCTAATAATTAATGTAATATATTGTTTTCCATTAAGTTTCTATAATCTAAGAGTGTCAAGAAAGAGAAACCAATTTTAATCAAGAATGCAATGAAGTTTCTGAATCTCTTTTCAATAATGGCATGTTCCACATTAGGTACACAATATTAGACTCTTATTATAACAATTGTTTATTTAACGACCTAACGTTGTAAATGTCAATTTTGATTTATGTCATAAAAATCATATTTTCACATGTGGTATCAGAGCATGTGTTTTGAATAAACAATTTGTTCATAAATTTTACTATGATTATTTGATGATGATTATCAAATATTTTGATGTTTGAAGAGTTTTGTGATTATTCTCTATTAAAGGTTTCTATATAATAAAAAATCTAAAAATTATTATGTTGATGGAATTTTAAAGATGAAAAACTAAGATAATGCATTACTAATATCAACGTTAAATCTCATGCATATAAGACCATTGTTTCTCTGAAATGTTTAATTATACAAGATGTATGATTCTAGAACTGTATGATAATTTTGACTCTACTCTATATAATGCATAGTTTATACTCTATATAATGTCCAGTTTATCTACTCTCTAGATAATGTTATATAAATATTAGGAGGAAAATAACCTGTTGATTTGGCTTGAGAAGTAGGGTGAGCAACTAAATTAAAAATGTATGTATTCCCTATGGAGATATCTTGATACTTAATAAGAGAAAAATAAGTAATTAGAGGTTATTCACTAGATTACTTCTACATAGTTTAAAAGATATTGAGCATTATCATTTTCCAAATTCTTTTGACAAATTATTAACATGCTACCAATTTGGTGGAGGTATTTATGGTGATAGAGGAGGACTGGGTAGTAGGAATGTGTATATCTAATCTTAGGTTTTCTAGAATGGACCTGCTTAAGTAAACAATTTAAAAGTCATAGATATATAAATTCATCATCTCTCTAATAATTAAGGTAACATATTGTTTTCCATTAAGTTTCTATGACCGTAAGAGTGTCAAGAAAAAGAAACCAATTTTAACCAAGAACGCGGTGAAGTTTCTGAATCTCTTTTCAATAATGGCGTGTTTCACATTACGTACACAATATTACACACTTATTGTAACAATTGTTTATTCAAGTTCCTAGTGTTGTAAATGTTAATTTTGAATTATGTCATAAAAAATCATATTTTCACATGTGGCATCAGAGCATATGTTTTGAATAAACAATTTGTTCATCTATTTTACTATGATTATTTGATGATGATTATCAAATATTTTGATGTTTGAAGTGTTTTGCGATTATTCATTATTGAAGGTTTCTATATAATAAAAAATCTAAAAATTATTATGTTGATGGGATTTTAAGGATGAAAAACTAAAATAATGCATTAGTAATATCAACCTTAAATCTCATGCATATAAGACCATTGTTTCTCTTAGTTGTTTAATTGTACAAGACGTATGATGCTAGAACGATATGATAATTTTGACTCTACTTTATATAATGCATAGTTTATACTCTATATAATGTCCAGTTTATCTACTCTCTAGATAATGTTATATAAATACTAGGAGGAAAATAACCAGGTGACTTGGCTCGAGATTTGGGGTGAGCAACTAAACTAAAAATGTATGTATTCCTTATGGAGATATCTTGATACTCATTAAGACAAAAAGAAGTAATCAAAGGTTATTCACTAAACTACTTGTGGTGATAGAGGAGGATTGGATATTAGGAATGCGTATCATTTTCCAAATTCTTTTGACAAATTATTAACATGCTGCCAATTTGGTGAAAGGTACTTGTGGTGATAGAGGAGGATTGGATATTAGGAATGCGTATATCTAATCTCAAGTTTTCTAGAGTGAACCTGCTTAAATAAAGAAAAGGCTTAGCTACGATATACTAATTCAAACAATGATTGCATTCGTATGTCAAACGTTATTCATTAAAATAAAGCTATTAAGAAATTAAATTGAATGGCTTATAAACACATTGTTAGACTGTGGCTTGATTCATCACAATATTCTATGTATATTGATATCATTATTAGTATAGTAGAAGATTTCTATTTGGTGTGTATTTCTTATTTGATAATGGAATAAATCTTAACCATTTATTTTACTCACATGATGGACGTGTCAACTTAAAAGTTATAGATATATAAATTGGTCATCTCTCTACTAATTATGGTAACATATTATATTCTATCAAGTTTTTGTAACTGTAAGATTGTTAAGAGAGAGAAAAGATTTCGATTTGGTATATATTTCCTAATTAGTAGTGGAATAAATCTTAACCATTTATTACATGGTGAACCTATCAATTAAAAGTCATAGATATATAAATTGTTCCTCTCTCTACTAATTAAGGTAACATTATTTTCCATCTAATTTCTATAACTGAAAAAGTGTCAAAAGAGAGAAACCAATTTAAACTAAGAACGTAGTGATATTTCTCGATCTCATATCAATAATGACATCTTTCTCATCATGTATGCAATATTACACTCTTATGATTTGTAACAATTATTTATTAAAGATCCAAAAGTTATGAATGCTATTTTGATTTATGCTATAAAAATCAAAATTTTCCATATGATATGAAGGCATATATTTTAAATAAACAAGTTGTTCATTTATTTTACTATGATTATTTGACGATAATTATCAAATATGATGTTCAAAGAGTTTTATGATTATTCATTGTTCGTGGTTTCTATATAATAAAATAATCTAAAAATTATTGTGATAATGAAATTTTAAAGATGAAAAACTAAAATAATGCATCAAGAATATCAACGTTAAATCTCATACATATAAGACCTTTGTTTTTCTCTTTTGTTAAGTTGTACATACAGTATGACTCTATAACTATGCTACAAGTATGGCTCTACTTTAGATAATGTCCAGTTTAACTTCTCTTTAGATAATGTTAGATATATATTAAGAGGAAAATAATTAGTCCATTTGGCTTGAGAAATAAGGTGAGTAACTAAATTAAAAATGTATATATTCCTTATGGGGATAACTAAATAATTAATAAGGAAAATTGGGAAATCAAAAATCAGTGTAATTCACTTGATAAATTTTGAAGAGTCTAAAAGACATCGAGCATTATCAGTTTCCACATTTTTTTTATTAGTTATTAGCAGGCTACCAATTTGGTTAAAGGTCTTTGTGGTGATAGAGAAGGATCTGGACAGTAGGAGTGAGTATATCTAATATCAAGTTTTCCATAGTGCACTTATTTAAGTAAAGGCTTAGTTACAGGATACTAACCTAACAAGGATAACATTTGTGTGTGAAGGAGTACTCATTAACATAAATGTGTTGAGAAGTAAAACTGAACGATTTATGAACAAATTGTTAGAATGTCACCTGATTAATGACCATATTCTATATATAGTAATATCATTATTAATATAATATAAGAGTTTATTGGTCTATATTTCCTATTTAATAGTAGAATAAATCTCAATCGTTTATTTTAGTCACTTGATGAACTTACAAGATTAAAAAGTAATCGATATATAAATTTGTCCTTTCTCTACTAATTAAGGTAACAAGTTGTTTTTCATCAAATTTCTGTAACTACAAGAAATCAATTTTAATTAAGAACACTGCGAAGTTCCTTGATCTCTTTTCAATAATGACATCATTCGCAGCAAGTAGGCAATATTACACTCTTATGATTTGTAACAATTTTTTATTCAAGATCCTAAAGTTATGAATGTCAATTTTGATTTATGTCATACAAGTCATATTTTTATATGTGGTATCAAAACCTATGTTTTGAATTAAAAATTTATTCATCTATTTTACTATGACTATTTGATGATTAATGTCAAATATTTTAATGTTTGAAGAGTTTTCTTTGTTATTCACTATTAATGGTTTCTGTATAATAAAAAATCTAAAGATTATTATGGCAATGGAATTTTAAAGATGGAAAAATCAAATAATACATCAGGAATATCAACGTTAAACCTCATGTATGTAACACCTTTGTTTTTCTCAGTTATTGAATTGTATAAGATCTATGACTCTGAAACTGTACTACTGGTATGACTGCACTCTAGCTAATGTTCAATTTATCTACTCTCTAGATAATGTTAGATAAATATTATGAGGAAAATTAAATAAACATAATCTTATTATTTACAATTCTAATTCAAGTAGAGTTTTAAAGAAGAAAAATAAGCGTAATGACCTTACTGGGAATTGAACTCATGCATCCTAACCATTGGACGACAAAAAATTAAAGGTAAATTTCACTATAACTATTATCAGGGTTCAAAGCTCATGTCTAAATACTTATTTAATTTGTTTTTTAAATTATTCTATTTTCAGAATTTAATGAAATTTTTATTTTAGTCTAATGTTATGTTTTATATTAATTTTGTTAATGATTTTAAGTTAGTTTTACGTGTATTATTATTAAAATTTAAAATTATTTGTTGTGTGTTAAATTTATACATGACATTTTAAAAAGATAATTTGTTAGTCACCAAAATGAGACCAAATTAATTTAGTGAGTTTTTATCATGTATAAATAGTCATTTATTCATAAAATATTAATGGTTATTATTAAATTAGCTTCTTGCAGCCTGTTGGAACTCCCCACGCAGGGTGCTGAATTCACTTGGGTCGGCACCAGATCCAATGGTCGTGTTATGAAGAAGTTGGATCGAATCTTGGTTACTACAGAGTGGACCGATCTATTTCCGATTTCTACAACTCAGAATTTAAATCGAACGGGGTCCGATCATAGCCCGATGTTATGCCAATTTGACACGGAACAAGTTTCACGCCCACGCCTCTTTCGTTTCCAGCGGATGTGGCTACGTCGCGATGATTTCCTCACTTTGGTACAATCGAATTGGGCTCAGCCAATTTCCTGTCATGGTATGTTACGGTTTTCTCTCAAGCTTCGCCGCCTCAAATCTTGTTTGCGCCTCTGGAATAAGGAGACTTTTGGCGATGTCTTCCTTAATCTAAAAACGGCGGAGTCAGCTGTGATGCAACTGGAACGGGAGTTTGATGAATCTGGGACCACTGAGGTTCTCCTCAGGCTGAATAAATCCAAAGCTGAACTGTTACTACGGCTTAAAGAACATGAGGATTTTATGCTTCAAAAGTTGAGACTGAAATGGCTTAAGGAGGGCGATGCGAACACTGCCTATTTTCACGCCTCTTTGGCAGAGAAACGAACACGATTGGGGATACACAAGATTCGAGATAGTAATGGGATATGGCTAACAGACCCGGCACACATTGAACTTGAAGCGGTCAGATATTTTCAATCCTTCTTATCAACGGAGGTAGAAGAGGATGAGGAAGGAGCCACATCTAGGCTGCTAAGCCACATACCGAGGATTGTTGAGGATATGGACAATGTCGTGTTAATGCAACCGGTTACAATGGAGGAGGTTAAGCAAGCAGTCATGAGTTTATCGTCTACTAGTGCACCGGGAATTGATGGATACTGTGGAGCTTTTTATCATAATTGTTGGGACATCATCTGTTATGATCTCTTTGATGCCTGTACTGAATTTATGTCAGGGGTTCCAATACCTCGTGCCGTACGTAGCACATTGATTACTCTGTTGCCGAAAAAGATGAGTGTCAATTCCTTTTCTGACTTTCGACCAATCAGTCTCTGTACCTTCCTGAATAAAGTCTTCACAAAGATTCTTACGGAACGGCTAAAAGCTGTTTTACCCAAATTGATCTCCCCGGAGCAGTCGGCCTTTTTACCTGGGCGAGACATTGTGGACAATATTTTGATGGCTCAGGACTTATGTCAATTTCTTCATCACCCTGCTCGAGGAGGCAATATCATTCTCAAACTGGATATGATGAAAGCTTTTGACCGTGTTTCTTGGTCTTTCCTCTCCCGTATATTGGCGGCTTTCGGTTTCCATGGTGGACTTATCAGGCTGATTATTGGGTCCATTTCCAGCTGGTTCTCAATCTTAGTGAATGGTAGTCCAGTGGGCTTTTTCCAGTCAACCCGAGGCATTAAACAAGGCGATCCTTTGTCTCCTTACTTATTTCTCTTAGTTTCGGAGGCTTTGACTCGGTCTATGCAATTTTTTGTGATGCAAGGCAGGATCTTACCCTATGGTGTGCCTACTAGCTCGGCAGTTGTTTCTCATCTCTGTTTTGCTGACGATTTAATTATTTTTATCCGGAGTGATAAACGGTCGCTAGTACAGCTTAACCTCTTGCTTGCAGACTATGAAGCAGCCACGGGACAAAAGGTGAATAAGCAAAAAAGTTGTTTTATATTGCCAGAAGGTGTGTCTCCCAATCATCAAAGAGATGTTTTACAGCTCCTGCAAATGGGCCAAGGCTATTTTCCATTGCAATATCTAGGTTGCAGACTATTCCGGGGCAGAAAGACAGAGCGTATGTTCACTCATTTAGTTGAGGCAATTGAGACAAGAGTTTGCAGTTGGAAGAATAAGTGGCTCTCCCCTGCAGCTCGGATGATTTTAATCAAACATGTCCTATCCTCCATCCCACAACACGTCTTCACTGCTATTGAGCCTCCTAAATCCATCTTATATAAAGTGGAAAAGATTTTCCAACAGTTTTTATGGGGAAGCTATTTTGCAGATAATAAACGACATTGGTGTTCATGGGATCGCCTTTCCTTTTCGATAGAGGAGAATGGGTTGGGATTCCGAAAATTGGAGGATATTGTTGCAGCCTATTCAATTAAGTTATGGTGGAAAGTCAAAAACCAAGTGGGTCTTTGGGCTCAATTTGTCACCACATTATCACCGACTGCACGTCGTAGAACGCATTGGCGGAGAATTGCCAAAGTAGATCGGCTTGCTCAGGAATATGAGTATATTTCTATCCATACTGGGTTGGTGTCCTTCTGGACAGATAATTGGTCCGGTCTTGGAGCTTTTTCTTCGTTGGACCAGGTACACCAGTATCCTATCCCACTGCTCACTGTCCGGGACTTCTTTTCCCAACGAGACGAGTTGTTAGACTGCATTCTTCCTCTCTTGCAACCTGCTCATGCTGCATTTCTTACTACTCATTCCCAGCAGTTTTCACCTGGGCCTGATCGCCGAATTTGGAAACCAACTGTTACCGGACATTTCAGCCTTTCTTCAGCATATGAACTGGTACGGTCCCGCAACCCTGTCCATGTCCTTCTTCGTCAAGCTTGGAATAAATTTCTGCCTAAGAAGATCTCTATCTTTGTATGGCGTCTCTATAATTCCCTTCTTCCTTTCCCGGAAACATTGAACAAGTTAGGTTTCTTTTTAAATCCATCGAGATGTAGTCTTTGTTCCTTGGCAGCCGACTGTATGCAGCACACCTTTTATGAGTGTCCATCGGCCAGACTGGTTTGGACACATTTTGCCGCCCTGCTAGATCTCAATTTATCCTTTCCCCCTGACCTTTGGCTCTTTATACGGGAGTGGTCTATTCTAGGAAGAGGGGCTACTGCAAGATCTGTGATCATTTCCGTCATACCCTACTTCATCCTTTGGGAGCTGTGGAAACAGCGTACCTTACACATATATGAGGGTAAGTCTACAACGATCCCAGCCTTGATCTTTTTGATAATACAACACGTTTCCTCTATGGTACGAGTTCATAAATTACTTCCAAAGAATATACAGGAAATGATTAACTTATCCACTTCCTTTCATTGTCATTTTCAATTGCCTCGCAAACCTGTGATTATGACTTTATGTTGGAGGCCCCCGGATGACTGCACTGTTGTTCTAAACACTGATGGCTCATCGCTTGGATCTCCCGGTCCTTCTGGTTGGGGATTTGTAGTACGATATGCCACTGGTTCTTTCTTGTTTGCTGAGTGTCGATACTGTAATTCAAATGTTAGCTTCGCCATGGAAATAGAGGCCATAGTTTGTGGCCTTCGGTTTTGTGTTGAATGTGGGTTCCGGAAAATACAGGTTCAAACAGACAATAAAGGCATTGTGCACCTATTGAACCATAAATCGGAAGTTTGGCCTTGGTGTTATGAAGCAGCGCTTGCAAATATTTGACATATGCTCTCTATCTCGACGTCGTCCATTATCCATGTTTATCGCGAGGTTAATAGCTTTGCGGATTTTTTAGCAAAGCTAGCTTCGGCTGGTACGTTGACTATATTCGCAACGGCACTTGATCTACCTCTTCCTCTTAGGACAATCTTGCGAATGGAACAGCTTTTTGTTCCATACATATGATACAAACCATGAGTCTTACATTTTTATTTTCATGACCTTTGTACTACACTACCTCTACTCCTGTAAAGCCCTGTATTAATAAAATTCCTTTTCTTTGAAAAAAAAATGTAAAAGAGATTCTTTCTTTGCCATCACTTCGACATGTATATATATTGTAGCACTCCAACTCCCCTGGTGCCTAAACCTGACATCGTGGGTGATATCCGAGTCCGTGCCTCGCGAGGGTGGTGTGCTAGAGTACTCAATCATTCAGAAAGCAGTATAAACTTTTGTTTTTGAAAACACAAACACAATATGTATAAATCCATAACCAATTCAAGCCCATTTTCCTTTATAAACATTTTCAATCAACATTATATAATCAATAAAATTTTTAATAGCCATTTGGGCCCTTTCACAATTACAAAAAATTTTAGTCATTTCGGAATACAAATTTATACAAAAAGTTACGGAATATACAATTTAATACAAAATAGAGAAATGCAATGTAGACGCGAATTGATCTAGACCTCTATCCTTCACTTGAATGTTGTAGGTATACTCCTGTTGGCCTAACGGGATATTCCTTTGATCCTAAAAAATATTTACAAATTTTGGGTGAGTTTTGCGAACTCAATGAGTGACCATCATCGATGACTCACCTAGTCATGTAACACAAAATTCACATTCACATCATTTCACATTTCACCTTCAATGCAATTTAATCATTCATATTATGCATATGCAGTGCACATGAGACCCACTTTTTATTTAATATTTTGCTGTGACCGAGTGCCTAAACTGTCCCTTATAGGGCTCATTGATAACTGTTCCTTATCTGCTTGGGAGATACATGGCTCATTAAACGTTGAGCCTGAGGCTCTGAATCACTTTTGAGCTCGAGGCTATTTTTCACTGTTGAGCTTTAAGCTCTAATCAGTGGCTACTCTAGTCACAACAGCCATTATGTTTCATGCATTCATGAAATGAAATGCTTCAATCACATTTGCATATTCTCATTCACATATCATCGGATCGTAGTCTGGCATTCAACATTAGGGTTGAGTATCACTTTTTCATTTATATGCAAGATCACACTTTCCTTCGGAACTAAGTCCGGCATTTAACAACCAAGTCATGTATCACATATTTTATCCAATTCACTTACAAAGAACACTTCAATATTTCATTCATACATCACATTTATCGAACCTTCTGTCCGGAAACCAACACAATCAATTCACATCTCATTCATAATCACTCAAGTCATAATATAAACGAAACAAACAATAAGGTAAGACTATCAGGGTCTACTTAAAATACGCTCCAGATTAGGACTAGATTCAATGATTTGGAAACGTTTGAATGCAGACATTTATCCTGCACATCAATATGTCAAACACACGATGCACACACATTAATAATTGCACAATTATAAGTATTCCCTTATGCACAAATGTGTATATAAAATATGTACAATGCATATTCATGACAATCCTGGGTATCTTTCCCTTATTCTCATCACATTATCAGTATTATATCAAAACTCATCTAAGTAACATTTATACTTAGGTGTATGCTTCACTAAAACCATTAAAATCGCATTTCATTTCTTATTGAATCCTTTCAAATTTTTCCATGATACACTTTCAGTCTACTATTCGCATTTAATTACAAAGTGAAACTGATAAAATTTGGTAATAATCTCTTCTAGAAATGTGTTCCTATATGTCTTATGTTTCTATTGACATCAAAATCACTCAATTTGGCTCAGTAATGTGAAAGTTATACTCGAAATATTTTCAAACTGCTTTTATTCAAAGACAACACTCTATACTCAACTTTCACCTAAAAATTGAAACTCTTAGAGTCTGATTAAAAATTTTATTTCTTTAGACGAGTTTTATACCTATATCTCTAGTTTACTCCAAATCAAGAATCACTCCATTTGGATAATTATAGAAAAAGATATTTCCAACATAGTGAAACATATTCAGTGCAAAAAAAGTTTACAGCGGCGAACTCCTTTAGAGAG
>JANTPM010412505.1:0-14314 GCA_025434745.1 Erythroxylum divaricatum
TGTAATATTATTTATTAAAATGATGAAATTGTATTATTGTAATATTTTAAATATTTTGTATTATTCTTAATTTTATAATTGTATGATGATGATTGTTTTTGTTTATATTAATTATGGTTATTATTTATATGTAAAATATTTAAAAATTATTGTTATTGCATATTAATTGTCATTATTATTTATTATTAAGATTTTTGAAAGCATGGTTGATGTAAATAGTAAACTAGTAAAGTGTACCGTACAACTGTATAATATATCACTATGGACTATTTTACAATTTTTAAAAATTTTAGGGACTATTTTATAAATTTAAAAAATTATCCAAAACAGTGCCCGGTACTGGTACAGTTCCGTTCCAGAACCTAATCTGGTACCAAGTCTGGTACGGTATTCATAACATTGGTGGAGAGGTTGTTTTCAAGAAAAAGCAGTAGGCAAAAAGGGGTTTTTTTTTGTTGCTTTGCTAGTGGTTTGGTTCATGAAAATTATTATTTTTTAATAGTTGTATGTCATGAAATGATAAGCTATTTTTATGAGAATATAATTTTGTGTATTGAATAATTTATAAATTCATTTTTTAATAATTATTTTATCTTGAGTTTTGAAATTAACATTTAGGAATCAAGATGACTAACCCCTTTCAAAGTCTAATTTAATATAAAATTATTTTTAAAAAAGGTAGATTTAAATAAAATATGTTGACAGATCCTTCAAGCTAGAGGTTGGAATTCCTGTGATTTATTCTTGGAAAGTCATATTTTATTTTTGTCTTTGTATAGTATTCCTGCATGGCCATATATTACTAGAAAATAATTATGTATGTTGTATGATGTAATTACGTCTACATGTTTGTAGACTATATCTTATAACATGTATGAATGAGTGATGAGTCACAAATTTTGGCATTGGGTGACTTAAAAGATGCCTTTTGTTTTCTATTATTTCAACTACAATAAAAAAAGTTAGTGTGGATGAGATTTTAATAGAAATGAATTTAGGTCATATTTTGATTAAATTGACAAACTCTTATAAGCAAGTTGTTAATTTATAATTAAAAATATATGATCGTTATTATCCATTGAGCACACAACTTTGATGATAGATTATAGAATTTAGTTCATTTTAGAACGTATGAAGATATTACAATTAACTTTGATTTTGATTTAAATTCAACAAGTCAGGTTTGATTCACCTAAGTATTAGATCGATTTCAAGTTTGAAATATTAATCTAAGGTCAATTTAAAACACTAAAACGACTTGTTCGAACTCAATTCACATTTTGCGAGTTTTATAAAATTTGAATTGCACGTGTTAGGGGTTGGGATGGGTAAGCTAAATTCGACCTATCGCCGTCCTTAATTATAAATAGATAAACACCTCAATTAGAAAAATGTTACTTTGTTCATTCCTTCGTCTACTTAGGTCAACAAGTTTCCTAGCATGGTAACTTTAGGAATCATATAGCACAGAAAGGAAGGGTGAAGATATAGTTTAATAACAAGGACGGTGAGTAGGGATCTTGGAATCTGTAGATAACTCAGAATTCAATGTTTAATATTAAGAATTTCTTTTGTTTGTTCCTCTCTTTCCTAGAGGTTTCATCCTATATTTTTTTTCCTTCAATTTCTTATTTGAAATCATACACATACATACACACATAGACAAACAAACCATGCTCATTATTTAAATAATCTCAAATAAATTTCTTATAAGAGCGGTTTAATTAGTTGGAGCGCACTTGTCACTAGTTTTCAAGTGTCAAGATCTTGATGTCGAGTTTTATAAATAATAACAACAACATTCAGTAAGAATTTCGTTAAGACGCGAAGTCTGTGAAGGTCTAATAATATACATCCTTATTCTTAATTAGTAGAAATACTGTTCCAAATTTGAGTTTTATAAACTAAATGTTATAATTATTGGATTTAATTGTGATTTTATTACAAATATATAATTTATAAATTAGATTCCACAATCTAAAAACTTACTCAATATAGACATAAATAATATTTAAATTCATGACAATATAAATAACTGAAAATGCAAATTTATTAAAGCTAATTTTCTAATCCAACCAGCTTTGGTCAATTAAACAATGATATTCATTTAAATAAAATGTATCTTCTTTCTAACTTTGGATATGAAAATTTAAATTTTGTTTTGTAAATTTTAAATTTTTAGACAAATTTTTTTTATATTTTAATTAAAAAATATCAATGAAATGCACAAGACATTAACATCACATACAAATCAATCAAATATCTCTCGCGCAATCTAACTCTTAAATTGAACTCAATATAAATTAATAATTTATTACAATTATCTTAAATTATTAAATTAAGTAAATTTTACTTGATTCAAATCAAGTTTAAGAGCTTAGTTGGGTTACTATGTGAGGAATATTCTATTAGTCCTCATATAATTCTCGTATCAGTATGTTTTATTGTTATAGTTTAACTAAAATTTAAGAAAATAAAATTTTTTAAAAATGAAATTTTCTTTAAACTTTTTAAATCCCTATAAAATTTTATGTATTTTATTCAACAATTTATACTAATGTTTTAAACTCCTAAATCTTTATTTTGTAAAAATTAACCCAAAAAATCATTACCCTTAGATCTTAATTTAAAAACTTGGAAGTGGGCATTGAATTATTATATTTTCTAGGGCTCTTATGGCACTTGTGATCGCTACAAAAGTTGATCAATGCACCCCCACTCTCCACAAACTAACAACTTTGGCCACTCACTTCAAAAAAAGATTATACTATAACGTCGTAGTAATAATATCATTGTATATTTTATATTATCTAAACCCTCCAACTTGATAAATAAACTAACCAACGAATATTAAAAATATGTACATTACGTATATATGCCCTCAAGCAACCATAAAAAGAAAAAAAAAACACACCTTTTGGCCTCAAAGACCTTTTAGCAAGTCATACATATTACATGAGCAAATGTAACACATCCTTAAATAGGTAGAAAATAAATTTTTATAATAACAATATTCACAATTTTAAGTTTATTCTTTAATGAATTAAATAAAAATTTTATAAAATACATTAAATTATAAGATAGACGGAGAGATTTGGAGTAACCGACACGCAAAAGTGATTACCTTCTTTTGATCTTGACAAAATGAAAAATCTTGTATACGAAATATAAATTAATCATCATCATTATCATTGCATTTAGATGTTATAAATAATATGTTAATTATCATTATGACCAACTATTATTGGGTTAATGTCTTATCAACAAAAGTTATAATAATGAGACTAATAATTATAGATGGATGAATCAAGTATCGCTGGTTATAACTTGCGTGTGGAGCGTAGAAAAGTCACTTCTTAGTATCAAATCAGAAAAGAACTATGGCACTTTGATGAATTAAAAGCACTATATTTTAAATTTTTAGAGTCCAAAAAGCACTTGGAAATATAACAGTGATCTGATAAAAATAAAATAAATGCATAAATGATATTGTCTTCCGTTTCCTTGAATAATCGATTTGATTAAAAAGATGAACCAGTCATTTTAATTATTATTATTATTATTATTTATTAGTCAAATAAAATCAAGAAAAGTCAATAGAGCGTGACCTTAATTAATTCCTTTGATTTTTTCCTCTTTTAAAAAGTTGAAGAAGGCATCATATTTTTTCTACACAGTATAGTCTTAAGATTCTCTGTAGTTTCCACTCTAATTAAATATTTTAATTTAAGGATAAGGTAGTCTAGTTTCCTTTTTTTAAAATAAGTAGTCTGGTTAGTTATTTTCAAAATTATACTTTATAAGCAATCAATGATTTTAGTAGTTTTCACATCAATCATTTAATGGGAGATTGAAGAGTAACACGAAAGAAACTCACATTGGATCTTTTATTCATATATTTATGTGAGTCTACGTAGATGTGAATATGAGATTTAATAGAACATTATATCTAAAACAGGAGATCTGATCCCAAACCTGTTTGTACTTAGTAAAAGATTTGCAATTTTGAAATAATATTTATACTTTTGTAAGCTTAAGGAGGCTTTTAGTGGATTTGAAGTTGGTAATTTAATAAGGATGGTTAAGTTAAATTTCTTTTAAAAGTTGAATTGTTTTGATGTTTTCTAGTAATTTTCATTCTTTAGAATTTTCTATTTATATTTTGAATATTTAAGCCATTGCATGTGAGGTTTTTAATTTTCTATGATCAAAATTTGGAATGCTAGAAATAAAACGTTTTTTTTATCAATCTCCCATTTAGCAATATTATATTTTAATTATCAACAATTAATGATCATATTATGTGGTTTTCTCATATATCACATGGTAATTAAATATAATAAATTTTTACATTAATTTATAAAATAATATATTCTCTCTATCATAAAATATAAAATATTGAAAGAATGACAGTGTTATTTTAATTATTAGACAAAGACAAAACCATTAAATAAGTTTATGTAATTTTTAATAGAGTTATTTGTCATTTAAAATAGTATTATTGGAAAAATGACATTGTATTAGTAATTGTAATTTTCTTATATAATATCCAAATAAACCATTGATAGCATATCAATAAAATTTTATATTGTGATCAAACTTATTTGTATGATATATAGTTTAGGCAAAAAACAAAACCATACTCAGTAAAACAATAGTATAAATACTTCATAACTTATTTGAATGAAATGAAACAATCTTTTTATTAGTTAGAGTTAAGGTTATATATTACTGAACCTCTCCAGACTCTGTGTATCAGCAAAATTTTTACATAAACAGTTGTTATTACTGTAACATCCCATACTCGATAATAGAATTGGCATATCAAGTGTCACCTTATTCTTGTATAATCCTTCATTTGATATGTACACAATCATAGACCTAAAATTGCCAAAACTGAGCTCTTGTACCACTAAATGTAATACTCCATACTTGATAATAGAATCAAAATATCGAGTGTTACCATATTCTTACATACCTGACATTTCGAACTGCAACATTCTTTATTTAACACCTTATTATTCTAGCAATTACTATTCACTTTATAAAAATTTTGACAGAATTTTCTCTATATTTACTTAAAACTTCTTGCAAGAAACTTCAATATACTTCTCATGTATGTTACTCAACTGCCCATTTCCGTATCAAACTCCTTGACAAATTAATTTACCCATCCTTCAATACATTTTAAAACATCTAAATCATATTTCATATATATATAAGTGAGTTTAAAAATATGGGACCAGGTTCTCATAACCATACAATCTTTTCTTCTTCTTTTTTATTTACATAGTAAGACTGAGCTCTCGGAGCCATGTAGTTCATAACCTCAATCAAATATCTTACATCGGAACCCAGCTTTGGGAGCCATATAGTCTGGTAATATATGTCATAACGTAGTACTACTAACTCCCTAATTGGCATGCTAATCTTATCACATTTTTCCAATTCCTATCTGTTTTACCATGGACAAATCTAATTAAATTTCATTGAAATTTCACAATAAAAGCTCGTAATAACCAATTCAAGTTATTTTATATTCGGCCAAAGGAAATGTCATTTTTTCTTTCGTTATTGATTTTAATTTAATTCATATGACATTTAAGACATATTCATCTCACTATTTGGTCAAAAATAACATATATATATAAAGTTTCTCAATCCAAACATAATGTATGCCAATTGGAAAAAATACAAATTATAAGTTTAAAATCTCAACTAATTACATACATTACTTCATTTAGCATCCAATTAAATATTTTTAACAACAATGACATAAATCCCATATTTTATCTCGAGAACCTTAAATTACATAATAAACAATTTTTAGAGAAAAATATAATTTCATGAACACATACGAAATTAATGTTCAATTCTTCACATTGAGCTTCCATTAACTTCAATTTCACCAACAGTTCCTTATTCCTTCTCTTTCTCTCTCTTCTTTAATTCATCTTCTTTATCTTCGTAATATTATATAATCGTTCAATTTCAAGTATTTTATTCATCAATGCATCCATTTACACCAAAATTATGGACTAAAAAAATTAATATTTCATTAACTTACTATATAAATTTTCAGGTACAAGAACATCATATATTTTTTCTTCATCTTTTCCCAAACTTTTTTGCTGATATGATGAGTTGAGGGACTCGAGGCTGTTGATCTAATGTTTAATAGGTGATTTGGGAGTTAAAAGTAAAGAAAGTTGGCTTGAAAAAAAGCAAAACGGAGAAGAATGAGAACACTTGTTCTCGCTATCTTTGACAAAGAAGAGACTATTAGGGGGGAGGCTTAATAATTTTTTTCCTTTTTTTAAGATCCAATTTTAATTTTAACTTTTAATCATTTCTTTTCTTCTTCTCTATAAAAATACTCATAAGAAAAATATCAACTCTACATAAAACCTTAATTAATATAATTTATTTACATTAATATTTTTATATTTGACTTTTTATCATTTTTCGGGTCAAACTTTAATCATTGGTCAATTCTTAGTTAAACCTTCAAAACGAATTCATTTTAAGCTCTAATTTAATCATCAGGGCTATCATTGAATTATATTATCCTATGCCAAATAACATAACATACAATTCGAGTCTCGGATATACCATTTTGACTCAAAAAATGATATTCATAAAATTGAGGATTTTTTGGGAGGTTGCAATTACTGTTGTATATTTTATTTGAATGAAAGACATTGTTGACAATAAGCAGTATACATATTGTGTACATTACCCTATCATAACACCATCAAAGTGAAGTAAAGGGTTCAAGTAACAATAGAAATTAAACAGTATTAGTTTTAAAATTGCTTTTTAACTTAAATTTCATGGGTTAAGAGCACATGATCAAAAATTATCACATATTTTTAAAAAAATTTATTTAAAGTTCCTTGTTCTACTTGATAACGAAATTACATCAGAGCTGTGTGAAAGATGTACCGAGCTTAAAACTTTACGGCTGCCATTATTTCAAAAGTTCTCGAAATGATTGAAATTCTAAGGATTTGACATATGGGAACATTCAACAATCATGTAAAGAAACCGTATACATGTGGGCTAAAATTGAATCATTAAGGCTAGCTTAGATCTTATTATTAAATTGTACAGCAATTAGGTTTTCCTCATTTCGATGTCACAACTTAAGAAGACTTTCTTTCACTTCATAAATAAACTTGTACCATATCGATTATGATTAACAATTAAAGAAAATTTATATTCAAATATTAAACTATTAACACATTACTTAATAATTATTTAAGATTATGATCACATTTAACTATGTAATTTGCGCATACTAATGTAGACGTAGACTAAGGTTTATGATAATTTAATAATTTTTTAATTTAATCAATACATTTATATTTAAATTCACACATATAATCGTAAGTAGTAATTAAATTTAAATAAAAAATTAACTTATAACTTAATAATTTAATGTTATTGAATGAGATTAAAATCGCATTTAATTATGTAATTTTTACATACCTAACTTCTTATTTAATAGTGAAATTTATGAAAATTTAATAATTCTTAGAAAGTGATAGAATAAACGCAATAACTAATGACAAACTTAAAATTGAAAAAAAGAAAGAAAGTCTAATCTTCTTTTCATTAAAAAAAAAAAAAGGTCTAATCTTCTTTTGACAATAGGATCGAACAACTTCAAACTAGAATGATTACATAGCAGTGGATTGCTGCTCATGCAATGATTACGAAAGAACTTATCTAAAATATCTTACCGACGAATCGATTTAGAACGTATGTAGGTTGAAAACAAAGTTGGGTGATTAGGAAATCACATCAAATGCTTGTGTTCGTGAGGGTTAGCTTCAAAAGTCCCATAATAAAACATCTTGTCACTTGCATTTCACACGTACTAGTCACTTGACTTGAGGTTTCCCTATGCAAATCGTGAGGAAGCTAATGATGGTTCTCTTCTTCTTTTTTTCCCTCTTTCTTTCTTTCAATTGATGCAAATCAACTTTTACTTAGAGATGACAGTCTACGCTTGACCTATGTGGTCCGGCTAAACTTAATAGGTTATAATTGAGTTGATTAAGTTTAGAATTGTGTTCAAAAATTAAAGATAAAATAATGAGTTATAAATGAGTTGTTCAACTTTAGGATTGCTTTTAGATTTGGAAGATTATTTTTAAATTAATTATATAAAATAATTGATCAACTTTAGAATTGCATTTAGATTTGGAATATTATTTATCAAAATTCAAACTTAATTTAGACTGAAAAATAAATAACCAACTTTAAAGTGAAAACATTTGACTTGATCGATTCGTAATTTCAAATGATTTGACAATTTATCACTCAAGTGATGTCATTTTAATTTTAATTTTTAAAAATTAAGATGATACTAACTTAATTAATGATATTAAATTATCTACTCTTACTGTAGCTTTACTGACTTTAATTTACTAATAATGAACATCCTAATCCATTACCTAGTTGAATCATACACAACTTGAAATGACCAACAAGACTAGATTTCAATTAAGAAATAGTTTAATATTAACAAGACAAATTAAAAAAAAACTTTGAGCTTAAAAATGTTTGACTTAAATATTAATGTAAAATATTTATATATATTTGTTGTATCTTTCTTAAATTTTTTATTCAAAACAAAAAAAATCATAAAGATTCAAATTTATTCTAACAAATTAAAACTCATTCAATTCAATCCATTATCTTCTCTTCTTTCACAACTCTTTTTCCTCTCACAATTATGTATAAAAACTTAGAGAGTGAGTCTTGAAGTCATAAGTAAAGTTGTTCATTTTATAATCACAAGTTCAATTCACATAAATTGTTTCTTTATATAAATTCAAAAGAAGAGATGCGTACAATATAATCCTCTTTAGATTTTCACAAAATGAGAGGCTTTGTTTATTAGATAAGTTGACTTTTTAACTTTGAGTTATATATAAAAGCTTACTTTTTTTTGTTACAACGAAGAGCAAACCAAAATTATCTCATAAAAGAAATATTACAGGCATCGGCCCATATAATTAAGAAAAGAGCTTTTAAGAATTTTGTCACAAACCTAAAAATTTGAAAAAATGTCATAACTCAATTTAGCCAGACAATCTGCTGCAAAATTATCTTCACGAAACACATGCCTAATAGAACAACTCCAATTCCTAGCGAGTAAAGTTTGAATATCTACAATCAAAATAAATAGAGGGTGTGAAGAGATAACACTACAAGTCACCATCCGCATCGCCTTCAGGTTATCAGATTCTACCACGACCTGTCAAAAAACATGATCCCACATAAAAATCAAACCATCTCGGATAGATCAAAACTCTCTCACCAAGATAGTTGAAAAACCAATTCGAAACGAATATCTCCCTAGCCAACGACCAAGTGAATCACGCAACAATCTTCTACTACAAGTCAACTCAGGATTAACAATATAACTGCCGTCACAATTTAACTTCACCCAATTAGCTGACGGTGCAGTCCAAAACCAAACAGAACATCGCTACACAAATTTACAAGAGAGGCATGGTAATTTGATGTCATTATTTTTTCTCAAGGGGTGGTTTAATTTCTTCTTTATGGCTCGATTCTTCTCGACCCCACTTGACATTTTCATCCTGTCTTCTTTCATAAATTCCCTAATTGTCAATGGGTGTGTTTTGTGTGTGATCTTTCTTTTTCCATTGGCGCCGTGAACTCGGTTTCTGATAAGGAATCAAACACTAGTGTTCACGATGAGAATAACTTTGATACCTACCAACCATTTTGCTCCATCTAGACTGTTTCGTGTGTAGTGTCACTGATTCTCCCTTTCAAATTTCACAAACACACAGGACAAGGGATTAGGTTCAAACTTTATTTGTGATGGTCCGGTTCGGTCCGGTTTATGTCCCAAAACCGATCTTCAATTGACTCGGTGTGAACCGATCAAAACTGGTCGGACCGGTTCGACAATTTTTTTAATATTTTTATATTTTTAATATTATATATAATTAAATATAATTATTGCATAATTATTACGTCACACTTAATATAATTATTGCATAATTATTACGTCACATCGGTTCGACCGGTAGTTGAACCGGTCGAACCGGTCAAACTGGTAACCAGTAAAGCCACCGGTTCGATGACCGGTCCTGCGCAGAACACACGGAAAACACTGAAAGTGTCAACATATCTGTTCTTCTACAAGAATACACTAAAGGAGGAAGAAAAATTAGGCTTTAGTTCATATATTAAGAAGCAATCCAACACTACTAAATAGCAATTCTTTTTATAACGAATATATACTAATTTATAAATTATTGATAATAATAAGTAATCCTTTAAATGAGTTATAATTCAAAATTTATTAATATTAATAAATTTAGCATTTATTTATTTTCGATTAATAACCAATAATTAAAAAAATCAAATGGATTCAAACAATTCAACTATACAAACCTTAAATTAATCAACTGTTTAGATCAGTTTATGATAGTAACCCTTGTTATTAAAAATTAGTATGTTTGTTAATTAATCGATTAGTTTTCATAAATTATAAATTAAAATAAACAAGTTAGTTACTATTTAAAAATAATTTTAATTAAGTTTTAATGTCTTTGATGGAAAAAGATATTCTTTTTTTCATCTTATTTTATAGTCTTCAATTTTGTTTAACTTTTAGTATATAATTAGTATAATCACAATTTAATCTTAAAACCTTAAATCTTTTATATTATAAAAATTATAAAAATCCATGAAGTGAATTATTCAAATATGTAATTATTAATTTATTACTAATTGTTCCACTTCCGAGGAGGCACTTTGTAAAATTTTGACTTTGAATAAAGAAAGAAATAGTGGTGCATATGAGATGAACTCATCATGATCTCCTGCCGACAAAACATAGTCATTTATGTAAAAAAATAAATCAAGTCTTCTGTTCTAATTATAATATTCTTATTATGTTATATTAAATTTTATTTATAAATTTATATAAATCTTATATAAATATATGGATAAGTTTAATATAATATGATTAGAAAATTTGAAAACAAGAAACTTAGGTTCAGTTAAGTGTAGTTTTCGTTTTTGAGTTTGCTACTTTTATATGTATATTTGTATTCATAGATTCAGTGATTATTTCCACATTCTAGGTTTGAATTATAGCTTTTGACTCGAAAACATGTGGTAGGTCTTATCGTTAAAAGTCTCAAGCTTTTAACCTACTTGTATCTTTCATACCTGTTACTGACTTTTGCCAAATTAGACATGAAAATGGGTCAAATTGGATAATGATTATCAAAGTTTGGTACTTCCTAATAATGTTTTAAGAATTAAATCAAAAATTAAATTAAAAAATAAAATATTTAATTAATATTAAACTGTTATAAGATTAATATCAGACTTGGTGTGATGATGATGATGATGAAGAAGTAAATAATAAAATTAATATAAAATAATTGATACTTTAAACCAACTTTTTAACTTTAATGTAGGGTGATCTTAGGCAAGGGCAGACGGGGTACTTACCTAAGACTTATTTTTATAAATGATAAAATAATATTTTTTTTATTTTTTTAAAAAATAAAATGAAACAAAATAAGACCTACTCTTAACTTAAATAACAAAAAAACCTATATTTTGTTTATTTTTACTCTATTTGAGAACTTAAAAATTAATAAAAATAGAATTTTTTTTTAATTTAGTCAAGACCTATAGAATATTAAGAACGACATTGTTTTAATGTCGGATATCGATGTCATTACATCACTGGTTGAAAATTAAAAAGTGACCATCACGACTTGGAGTGCCTCGTGAAAAATGTAAATCTCTAGTACATGAATTTGGTGACTTTAAAGACATTAGCACGTTGATTTATTTCACGTTGAAGTGAATTCACACACACAGAGATGACTTTTGAAGTTCGAGTACGGGTTGAATTAAACGTAATTTAGTTTATTATTTTAATTCCTAGCCTGGGCTTTGAAAAATGGGCCGGGTCTCACGTATTATCCTTGGATAGATTAAGCGTTAAAAGGCTTACCTAAGCTAGCTTAAATCTATGAGCCAGGTCTGCTTACCAAGTTTAAGCCCAACAAAGTTCAATAAACAAATAAGCAACCCATTTCTCTACTTAGTTGGATTCATCTAAAAGCCCATATTAATGCTAACCTTTTATGTAATAGTACCAAGGGTTCGTTCTATAAAATATTTAAAATTTGCTCAATTTTATAATATTAGTTTAAAAAGTAAAAAAAAACATCAATTTTTAATTTTTAGCAATTAAATTCTAATGTTAAGTCTTTTGTTAATATAAACAATGTAACGAGCCACGCTAAATTATTATTTTTATTATATGACTGTCATATATTGTATTTGCGTTACATGTAAATTTTATTATTTAATATATTTAAATATAAAATAATTATACGATCTTATATATATATTAAAATAATATAAGACTAGCTAAAAATTAAATAAAATTAAAAATTACGTTAAAGTACAAACTAATAAACTCATAAGGTAAGAAAATAGGGTATTCGTCGTCGTTAATATACAGTTAAAATAAATATCAGATTTTGATGTCTCCTGCATGATTCTTCGATTATATGTTGTCGTATTAGAATTAGTGATGAAGTCAAGAATTTAAGATATGAGAGCCTAAATATTTATTTTTTTTTAATTTCTGAGCGTCCAGTTCATCACTAGGTTCGAAATAACTCCGTCCTTGTATATATATAAATATATATAATTTTTAAATCTTGGGGGATCAAGTGGTTTTTTTTTTATTTTTCAAATCTTGGGGAGCCTAGTGCACCACCGGCCTCCAACTAACTCCGTCTATGATTAGAACCTCAAGATAGTGAAAGAAAAACAATAATTCAAGACAAATTTACGGTAAAGTACAAACTAATAAAATTATCGTCATCGTCAATATCTAATTAAATTTTGTAGGATTTAAAAAAGTTTGGTGATATGTAATAAAAAAAGTTATTTTCGATAGACTCACGTGCAATATGTCAAGAAGTTGATAAGAATTTCACTTATATCATCTTAGTTTGTGACTACATAATGGAATCAGTAGATTAGATCTCAATTACAAGAACTAGTAATTAACTACTATAATAAAATAATAAATTTGGTTTATATAATTGATTATGTAACCAATAGAGTTTTTTTGGATGAAATTATTGTAAAATATTTCTTAATAATGATAATAATAATTTTCACATCCTAGATATAAAATCATCAGAAAAAACAAATCAAGAAGAGACTTCGTGAAAAGAAACAAATAAGAAAGGAGACAAAGAAACTTTTGAGGGTGTGCTTGTTTGGTGGATACGAAAAAAACAATGGGTATAAAATGAAAAATTGAGTTTAGTAAGAGACCATGATTATAATCTCATTATTTTGATTACCCATTTTTGAGTAATACCTCATTCCTTTCTTAATTTAGAGGAATTGGTATCATTGTTATGTAAGGGTGCACTTGTTACAATTAATTAAAATATAACTAATTTAAATATAATATTAATTAATTAAAATATAGTTAATTAATATATTATTAATAATTAATTAACTACAATATAATTATTTAAAATATAATTAATTAGTTACAATAAAAGTAATTAAAATATAATTATTCATTAACTAAAATATTTTAATTAATTAGTTAATGAAGATATAATTAATTAAAATATTATTAACAATTAATTAACTACAATATAATTAATTAAAATATAATTCATTAATTAATAAAATATTTTAATTAATTAATATAATAAATTATATTATTTATTATTATTATTATTTAATTAGCTACAATTTAATTAATTAAAATATTTTAATTAATCAACAAATTGTAATTATAATTAATTAATTAAATATAACATAATAAATTTTTATTTCTCAATATTTTTCACAAATCAATTACTGTCAATGGTAATGGTAATCATTCATTTTTCTTAACCAACCATCATAATTATAATGATAATATTCATTCTTATTCCTAACTATATTCATTCTCATTTTTATTACCATTCCTCCGTTCGAACCAACCGCCCTCTAAGTATTTTGATAGGGGGAGACAAGGCCAGATCACCTGTGTTACTAACGCTGGTCCTATTATGTAACGTCGACGTTTTAACTCATTTTAATTAAACCAAACATCAATGCCTCAGTTTATTTTGCTTAAACCAAGTCGATTCCTTGTCTTTCTTTTATTTTGCTTCCCACTTCAACTCTTTCCTTTCCTTGTTAATTCATAGAACATCTCCGTCCTCAGATCGACCTTTGGGATTCTTAAAGGCTGAGGTATGCTCTGCAACTC